>APFE030579794.1:782-22128 GCA_000404065.3 Pinus taeda
AAACAATACCACGGGCCAAAACCATGATAACACAATATCGTCGGCTAAATACCATGAGAAACCCCACGTGTGGGCGCTTTACTGCCTTGAAGAGTGTGCACTGGGGTACGCACCCCATGAATGGGTAACCCGTGTATTTGGACCCGGCCCCTGCACGGTATACCTGCGGGTACGCACCTCCTGAACTGTTCTCCTACGTACTTCTTTATTTTCATCAAAAATGAGAGCCATGCCATGGTTGTTTCCATCAAGTACAACATCTGAAACATATAATCATACCAGAACCATAATGCCAACATAGAATGGATCATTTGTACCACTTTATTATTGAGTTTGTGTAAAGGTTGAGCAGGCGGTTGAGAAGGTCAAAATGGTGGAGGTAATAGTAATGGTGGCATAGGTTGACACATCTGAGGTAATGATGGTTGAGGCATTGGGTAAGGTGCATATGTGGGAGGGTATTATTGAATAGGTGCATGATAGGAATAATGTGAATGATGTGAATGGTTTGGCCCTCTCCATCCTTTTTGCCAAGATTGGGAGGGTTTTGCATATTGAAATTGATTCCCATGCTGCAAGTGCTGAGAGTAACCAATGTTACGATAGGAATATGAATGTGCATTATGACCAAAAGAACATGGTGGAGATTCAGGAACCATACCTACAATTACCTGAGGCTAATTCCTTCTTTCTCCCATAGCATGCAATGGTTCGGCTTCAGGTTGTTCCCCTTCAAATACATCTTTCAGCCCAGGCATAGAGGGACATTTATCTGTAGCATGGTTATCTGTACAATTTGTATATTTATAAGTTTCTTTAATATCTAGAGGACATTCTCTTAAAGCATGCTTTCTTCTACATTTAGGATAGAAAATAGACAATATCCCTTACTCTTCTACAAGTTTCTACTAAAAATTCAAAGAGTCTATTTGTTTACTAACAATATTCATCATTTCAATTTTCATATTGTCCATTTTGTTTTCTAATCCAATAATCATAACATTAGTAGATTCGGTTTTTTTTTTTTTATTCCGAATTCTTTTACCAGATCTATATTGGCTCCTCGAAAATTTCCTGCACAAGTCACAGATCTAATCAAAAGTCTTTTGAGTGATATCCCCTTGTCCTAAAAAATTTAAATTATTTCTAGCATCATCAATGAGCTCACGTAAGAACAAGGATCTAATGGTACTTAGAACAAATTTTTGCTTTGACCTTTGAAGGATATACAAGAATCTCTCCAAGTAGTCCTCTAAATTATCATCATCATTTTTCACAATAGTAAATATTTCATCTTGAATATCTCTAGTTTTACAATATTCTTGATATTTTGACAAGAACACTCTCTTCATTTTCTCCTAAGAAGACATAGTGTTTCCTCCTAGTCCCATGAATGAGCAAAGTGTTGTGTCCTTAAGAGTTGTAGGAAAAAGCATTAGCTTCTGCGCATCAAATAAATAATCATAACTTCTACACATATATCAAACTCAAATAAGAAATAGTATGGGTCTTCATGTACCTTACCATAAAAATGAGGAAGAGCTGATGGTGAAATGTTTTTCATTTGTACTTGTGTATCAAGATCCACAATCGGGAATCCGAAAGTGGATTGTTCCTCATTTAACTAATTTTCAGCACTTCCTTCTGCATGGTCTTCCATATCCTTCATTGTTTTTCTTCCACCTGAACCACTCTCAACAAGCTGAGAAGGCTGACTATGGATTCAAACAGTCCCCTTCTTTGCCTTTATGTGTTGTGTCACACTTGAACCATTGCTACGAGGGCCTAGGTCGATTATTCCTGCATGATGAGTCTGAGTTGGTTTGGACTTTTTTCTTGCAAAAGAAGTCCCAATATGAGTTTGGTTTCAGATTTGTCAGTGTTCCTTTGGCCCCTAGTGGGGTTCAGACCCATACCTCTTTTAGGAATTCATTTCAAAAAAATGACAAAATGAAATTCGAATAAAAACTGCAAGTTTCAAAAAATAAATCCGCACCTATAAAATCCTTCAAACAATAGAATCACATTGTAGGAAAAAATAATAGCAGACTTACCCCTATTGGAAAAAATGCAAAATTCTTATGAATTCAAATTGCCTCCCTAGCAATGGTGCCAAAATGTTTGGTGCATGAATTGTGCTTGAGCAAACTCCTCAACACTTAATTGCCAACCCGAGGGTTTCGTAAACTTATAGATGAAGCATAGGAAATGCTAGAAATGGCATGAACTTTTCATGTCTCGAATCCTACTTCTTAAAGGAAATGCTTTAAAGAATCAGATAGAAAAAATTCGGAAACATAATTGACACCAAAGCAACTCTAGTGCTGGAATGTAAAAGAAAATTTGCATGTAAATCAAGTAAATAAATTCTACACAATGAAAACAATCTTAAATTTTGCAATGAAATTCTATGTTCATCTTCATATGGATGGCTAATAGTCTGACAAGTGGGCCCTTGAAGAATTCTATCTCCTTTTGATCTTCCTTCCACACAAACAACATGTCCTTGCACTCTTGCAATCTTCTTGCCCTAGTGCAGGTACAACATCTATAAACAAAAGTATATTTGGCCTTCCTTACTAAAGGCTTATGTCTCAATGAACATTCTCTAAGCATAAGGGCTTAGAGCACTCTCTTTATGTGACAAGATGCTAGCTCTTGCACTAAGGCATAGCTTCCTTCACCTGGTTTCCAAATTACTTTCGAAAGGAATGAAAGATGTGCTAAAACAGAATTGCAACTGTAAATGAAATTTTGAGGTAAATTATCTATGAAAAAACAAAATGCTTCAATTCGTTAAGCCTTGCAAAGGAAATAGACTTAATGAAATAAAAGCACTTCAAAAGAATCAAACAGTAGTATAAGTGTTTTGCATGTGTTAACTAACTATAATAATCCATTCAAAAATTCTTATGTTGTTTGCAAGTATAATATGTTTATGATAATCTTATGCAACTGCTTCCAGATCCGCTAAAGATGTACTTTTAATAATGAAGATAGTTACAAAGTTAATGATTCATTCACTTGCGAAATAACTGGAAATAATATGCAAATAAGTGGTTCACTGTTTGTTGCAAAAGAATGATTAAGCCAAAGTGCAGCGAACAACATGCACTGGTGCAGGAAAGAGATCCTTGCATGATCCAATCGAAAATGAATTAAAGAAAAGATTGAGAGTAAAGGAAACACAAGAAAGATATTTCATAAACAAATTAAACACTGATAAATCTCAAACCATGGATCCGTTTTACATGTTAGCTATAAAAGATATCTTAAATTAGAACTTGAAAGATAAAAATTAAAACTATAACATCATGCAGCTGCAAAAGCAATATCCACACCTTCTTTCTGAATAACGAAAGTGAGAGGGGTAAACGAGTTGGGTTGGTTGGGCCCTAGCCAACCAGCTTGTTCCCCTTCTAAGGAATGAAAAAATCTCAACACTTCAAATATACATCAAAGATAAACTAGACACTATGTATGTAAATCATGACAGTTTTCTTGTATTACTCGATTCAACAAATATACATAACAAAGCAGTCCAACCCCAGAGCTAAGGTGATAACCAGATTACATAAAACAAAATTACAATTGATGGTTCACTAAATAGCCTCCTCCTACCTATAATCTATATGTTATATATCCTTTCAGCTCTAGCAATTTTCACTAATAATAGACATTTCTGTTTGGGCCTTTTAGCCGAACATACTTAGAAACTGAAATTACAAACTTGGCGAGCAATTATAATACAGATGAATTTTTCTTTGCTATAACCTAACTTTGGAAAATATTCCCCCGATTGCACGCCACCTGTTATCCTGCTTTAGTTCATCAACAACTAAACTCAGAGTCACAGATCGAGACCCATCCTCATGGAAGATTTCACTTCTCGGAAAAATTAGACAGTCTTTGTGGTAGTGTAGGAATCTACTATAACTAATCATACCCATTCATAATTAATAGTAAGTTCCATGATTACTCTAGGAAATTAATATGAGTTACAAGAGATATGTAAATAGGCATGAAAGCCATATAAAATGATTAATAAAGTGTTGTAATAATTCTCAATATAAAATATGAGCATGTGTAGGAAAGGGTAAGTATCTTGTACTAGTGTAGGAAAGAAGGGTCTATAAAACAGAGGTTGATTTTGATGGAAATGGGGTAGAAAATAGGGAAATTTTGGATACTAACAAGGAGGATGAGATTGTTGCAGACTTTCAAAAAGATCTTCTTACAAAAAAGTGTGGAGAATATTACAAACTACATATCCATCGAGAGGAGCCCATAGTTGAAGAGCCAAGTAATGTCAGTGGTTTTTTGTTGTAGAAATATTCCTTCCGAGAAATTGTTCAAGAGAGGGATACAACCATAAACATTTCTCATTAGTTCCATGATCTAGTAGCTAAGTATATGGAAAATTTATTTGGTCAACAACCAATCTCAATTATGGCGTATGTATTAAATATTTTACCTTAATATTTCAAATGGTGCATGCCTATTGTAGTTATTGATTTTCAAGAACACATCCCAATTAGAAGGTGCATGGAAGATAACTGAGCATCAAATAACAGTTTGGGGGTAGTGGTGCATGCGTGTTTTAGTTGTCGACTTCCAAGAGAACAACGACATAAGGTCTAGTACTCAGATGTTGGGTTGGTATCATTAGCATGTTGACCTCACTTGGGTGAATTGAGCCCTACGCATAAGTAGGAGTAGTATATAAATAAGCTCACTATGTGAGCGTTTAATTTCCAATTGTTAGAATTTGTAGTTCTGCATTTCAATATTATGAGGAAAAGACTCCTAGAAAATAAAGTTCCATGGATATTTTCTAGTTTTATAGGTTCAATATATTTTTTTGACTGAATGCCTAATGGTGAAGGCTCCTAGTTTGCAGGTTCTCAGCACCTTGCTAGCAAGGCACTATCCACATTTGACCTAAAGTTATCACTTACTACAAAATGTGTTTCCAGTTATCCAAAGAGTAAATGAACATAGAATTTTGCATCCATTTTCCAAGCACCAAAATGAATCAAAGCCTAACTAATACCCTCTCCATTGGGAATTGCTCTAAACAAGATTTCCAATGATATGTGGAAGTCCAAAAATCGACTCCTGGATCAAAAGATATGGTCTGCTGAAGTTCAAGGATTGAAGCCTTCGGAAGGAATATTGGAGGTCCAATATATTGGAGATCGCATATTGGAGGCATAGAGAAATCGGTGATAACATATGAGAGGTCTAGAGATATAGGTGATCACATATCAGAGGTCCAGAGATATGAGCTATCGCAACATCAGAGCATCAGAGATATTGATGATCGCATATCAGAGGTTGGACATACCAGCACATTGCAACATCCAAGCACCAAGAATATCAACGCATCACATATCGGAGATCCAAAGAAATCAAATATAATAGGTCACAACATCAGAGCTTGGAGGATATTAGCACATTAGAGCATCAAGCATATCGGCGATCAGAGAATCAAAACTTTGGAATGTGAGAAACTTTTAAAAGTTGTGTCATAGGCAAAGCATTGATAGTGTTAAAAACCCCTGGGAATGCTGATAAAGGAGTAACAAAGAATTTCATCATAAAAGTGAACGTGGGTGAGCTCTTTTCTATCTCCTCTAGAAAGATACATCGCCATATTTGATTGGTTCTGATAAAGGTACAATGACATCTGACATCAACATGATGTGGCGGTAAGAAAGGAAACGTTGCAGGCAATTTTTGTGTTTTGAGGGGGACTAAGGCGAAAAATCTGGGTGACATGTGTCACCACTCATGAGGTGTCATGTGGAGTGATGACATTATATAAGATCGCATATCAGAGTTTGAGGACATCAGCACATTGTAACACTTGATACTTGAAAATGTTCTGATAAGGGGGATCTGATATTGGGTTGGCACCACAGTGGCAAAGACTCAAAGAACTAAGGGCATCAAGCACTTAACAAAGGAAAAAATCCCCCGATAGGATAAAAACACTTTAGCACATCAAGGAGTGGCAACCGATGACCTTCAATCCTATGGTGAGAAATGTGGGAAGGGCTAAGTGGAAGGAGCTCGCCATATCAAAGGTTGGCAATCGAAGATTAGAATCCTAAAACACTATGAAGATTGTGATATAGAATTTCTCTAATAAGCGCGATACATAAGGTTAAAGGTGTATGGGTTGTCAGCTGCAAGACTGAATGTAGGAATAGAGGAGTTTTTCTAAGCAGTAATGGTGACTCTCAAAGATCATTGGGCTAAGGCAACAAGGACCACGATCTACAGGACAGTGTTGGGTCTCCCTTGAAGTAATAAAAAACATATTGTTATCTGACACACATCTTCAATGAGATAAATGGAGGTATGGGACTCAAGAAGCAGTGCGTAGGTCACCTAAGAATTAATTTCTCAGCATGGAGATCCACACAGTCAGGCAATGAAATATTTCTAGGTCGATCTTTGTTTCTGCAGTCTCGCAAGAAACTAACAATTGATCGCTTCCAACTTCAGAAAGTGGGGAATTGAAGTAGTTAAGGGGAAAATGATATGTGAACTTGTAGAGTAATAAAGGAGTAACATCATGGGAAAGGTATGGCCTAATCAAAGGTGATCACTGGAATTGACATGGAGATATTTTTCTATGGTGATTATTCAATTTTCCGATGTTTTGTTATTTTGTACGTTGTTTCATTTTAAAGAAGCAATCAAATCTATTATAATCATTTTGGGCAGAAGATCCATAATACACCAAGATAGTTAGTCGATCAAAAAGTTGGATCTCAGCTCAGATGCTTTGTAACTCTTGCTCAAAGCTCTCATCTCCTTATAAATAGAGGGAAGAAACACTTAAACAAGGTTTGGAATTTTTGTAAATAACTCTTGGAAAGGGCCTCTTCCTGTTTTCATGAAGGAAGTGTTATGAATCTTAATGTATGCACATTTCTCAAAAGATTAATATGGGATTTCCCTTGATTCCAACTTATTTGATTGCAGTATGTTCATCTCCCTTTGTGTTTTCATATATGTTAAATATTCTTCTTACATGTCATATCACGTAGCTGCTAGACATATTTCTTATTAGATACCGATTCATGTCGATCAAGTTATGAATAGATAATGCATGTATTGATGTGGAAATTAACTCTTTAAAAGGTGCTCCATGTATTTAAGAATTCCATTAACATTCCCTTTCTCTCGTTTCTCTCTAAATCCAGATATATAGAATTCTTAAAGTTTAAGTTTTATATGATGGATTTCTACTCTACTTTCTTCTACCATTACATCTGTCTTAAGAACTAATTTGCTACAAGATCTCAATGTGATGTGGTCTCCACTATCCAAGGATTATTTCATGTGTATTCCTGATTGTACATCAGTTCATACATTGTATCTTTATGAATGGGTATGAATCAACCTTATTTGAATTACATGTAAAAACTATGGTGCTATAAGTCTTTAAGATAAATTGGACAACACTAATTAAGATTTCCTAGGCAATGTTTTCCTATCAACCCAGAGGTTGTCTCTAGGAGTAAAAACATGTTTGATTCCCATAAATGGTGCCACAAATTGTTTATAATATCAACATAAAGACTTGAGGACATAATCATCTATTGAGACTATAAAGTCTTATGTTTTTAAATCTGACAATTGGTGTGTGGATGTAGTATGTGTTGTAGATGATGGATAGGACATTATTTTTATTGCATGCAAGGATGAAGACCACTCTATTGAAATAATTATTGAAAGGGACTATAAAATGATAATGAAATGTGAAGAATAATTATAGTTGCTAGAGAAGATGTTGATGGAACCTGATTCCAATCGAGTTGTAAATAAGGAAGAGAAATGTTCAATTAGTGAAAATGTGGCACCTAAATGTAATTTTAAATTTAATGAGGATGAATTGATATTCCAAGTGAGTAATAGTAAAATTCAATGAGAAACTAAATTGGATGATGAGATTAAAGAATTAATAAAATTGATGGAAAAAAGAACATAAACCAAGATATTACAAGATAAGGCAGAAGGACAACAATAGGATACATTTAAGTACACAAATATACATCACTAGGAGGATAATTACAACATAAAATTTGGAAGTCTGGAACAGAGAAAAGGAAAACCACAGAACATCAACAACACAACAGAGTACATGATCAACAACAGACTAAATTTCGGGATCCAGGAGGATTTTATCATCTTATGAAGACATGTGGTTAGGAGACAATGATTTTCTTTTGCATAGCAAGTCTGATGCAAGTGCATCTAACCTAAGGTCAATTTTTTACCAAGGGACTTAGTTTCTTAATTTAGGATTTAATTATTTAATGTATTTTTCCTATAGTTTTAGGAGAGAATGAGAATTATTGTAAATATGAGAAGGTTCGAGAGTAGTTTGGAAGAATTGAGAGAATTGAGGGTTAGTAAGATATTATCGATGTATAAGGGATTAGATGAGAGATTTTGTGGATCATGAGAGATATTTTGGGAGTTATTTTAGGATCTAGAACCTACTTGGGTTTAGATCTACTTGTATAATCTAGGTGAGCCCTTGGGATATGTAGAACTATGTAAGTGTGTGAGTGTGAGGAATGAGAGGCCAATGAATAGGCCAAGGAATCTCGTGTAAATAGTTTATTTCTTTAATGAATTATTTCTGAATTTTTTATGTGCATATGTATGGAGTGGATTTCAAAATTATGTGTGTGTTATTTATTAAGTGCAGACCCTATGGTCTGTGCATCAATAACCAATATTGTAACCTTTCTTCATTCATTGGTTGGGTTTTCAATTACTGTATAATGTAAAAAACAAATCAAACATGAAAAAACTCTTACATTTGAACAATAAATTGGGCCTATAAAAAAATACAAGTATAAGATGGAATTCCTATAACAAGCACTAGTAGCAACAAAATCCTTCATACTTAGAACAACAAAGATTAGTTTTTCTTATCGCAATGGAAAAAGCTAAACGAATACTTGGTTCACAGTCAAAATTAAGGAGCTTAAAGAACAATAGGTTTAATCCATCATGATTAGCCGACGGTATTACGATGAGCGAGTGTGAGTCTACCAAAATTAGCTCATGTTATATTCATAGCGCATTCTTGTCTGAGAATTGCGATAGACCCACAAACACATTTCTTTTTTTCCTTCAGAATTTAGTAAAACTATGAATACTTTTAAAGGAATTTTTTGGTATTTATTATGTACAATAGACCTTCATGGAAGGCCCATATTTCTTACCAAATGTGCCAATTAATATGTTTGCTTTCATTCAAGTATGACTATAGCCATTTTGCAAAGAGCTACACCCCAAGCTTACTATATATTTCTTAAAGAATGGAAGAAATTATAATTGCTTTCATACAAGGAAATTTAGGATCTATTGACTAATACTTGAGTACTTAAATGGTAGACCAAGGCACCAAGAAAAATAGAATTCCATGAGAACAACAATGACTGGGGTTTTAGTGAAGATATATGTCGAGCTTTGAAATCTCACAAATCGTAAACAATAAAATGGTAACAAAAGAGAACAAATGAAATGAAGAACCTACAAGCTATGCATAGCCCAATATCTCTTCATCTTGTATTCCATTTTTTCAAGAGATAGACGGGGAAAGTATATGTACCTTGCTGAAACTTTACCTTATTTAGAGGTTCCTGAAGTTGTTAGGTAGCAAGGATGCTTCAATTCTTATAGAATTTTTCCAAGATAATAGGTTGATTTCACTGATGTAGTGGATTAGTTTTGTTTATAGATGCTTTATTCATCATTTTTGTATGCCCATCTATTAAATGTATATGTTGATACCTAATCTTTAACATTTTTTTAAAGTATTTCATTGCTCGAATTATATTATTATGTGGCAGGTCGATCCTTGTGTAAAAGAACTTGCATCGTCAGAAGTAAACAAAATGCAATTTCGATTTACATTTAATGTAAAATATTAATTATTAGTTTATAAAATTGAAATAATAGATTTTATTTTATTGAAACATTTAGTTTGATCACCATGATGCCGATATTCATGATGAGGAAGAGTTGTGGTCATCCTGCAACCTTCTGGTTAAAATAAAAAAGTATGTGAAGAAAACAAACAAAATTATGGATTTGATGCTTATTAAACACCCCAGTCATGTGATTGAAGATAAGATAAATAAATTGAGAGAAAATTTTCATTAATACAAGGTAATAACCATATTTTAAAGTGATTTTTGTTCTATGTCATAATTTTAATTCTGAAAGTTTTTGTTTTAACTTTTACATTATTTAATTAGAAAAATATTTTCTTTCTTATGTAGAGTTATTTGAAGGAACCTTGCCCACTGAAGCAGCCAATTGATCCTCAACCCAATGTTGGATAATGCATATATGCATGTATTGATCCTCAATCTAGTTAACAGAGTCAAGATAGGTGAACATAATTCAAGTCAATTGTCAGTTGTATTATAGCGAAATTGAAGGAAACCCAAAAATATTCAGTCAAATGTAAAAAATAATATTGCTAAGAATTATGTTAGATAACTAACGGCCAACTATTTAGAAGAACCATGACAAAGCAATAAATAATTATAACAAGTATAAGATCCATAGTTATCTTGAGTATAGGAATTAATTCAAGATAATATCTTCAGAAATGAATATTAGAATAACACAAAGGAAACCCAAAGTTGTAAACACACCACATGAATCTCTGAAACTAATAACAAAGTTTTGTTTAAGATTTTTTATTAAAATGTATACAGTGCCTCCTCCTAATCTCAACAATTCCCTGTTCTTTTATTACATTATATACTTAGCCTTTAAATACCATTATGGCTCAAGGAACAAATACATTGCATTTATACAGCTAAGTGGGTCAAAAGGTGTGTTTTATAAAAAAAACAAGATTCAAGTCATATATAGGAACATCATTAACTCAAAAAATCATCTTCATCCTCATCTACTCGTAGTCCTCTAGAAAATCTCGAAACAACTGTCAGCATACCAAAAATCCTGCTAAGAAACCTCTAGATGCTTTGGTGCATTCCCCATGTGCCTTATTAGATTCCTTCTAAATAGTCCAAACCATAAAAACATGGTGGATTATCATGCATGTGGAAAGGATGTAAACACCTTTGCCTGAATGACTTTATGCATTTCTTATTTTTGTGACTAGAGGTGAGACCAAGGCTTATTATATTAAAGCTTTTACTTGTGTGTCGCTTTGAACTGCATGGGGTGTTAAATTTGTGGTATTTCTATCCCCAAAAACTGAGGAGGAAACTACATAACCAAGGACTAGAGACTCAGGGCCAAAGCATTTTAGGTCTTAAACTCTTCTAGCTGGGATGGGGATGATTCTTTGAAATTTCACATTATAAATGGGACCACAACATATGCATCTGGGCCCCTTTGAAATATCAGAACTCAGAGATCAGTGATTTCATAATATTTTACTTGGTTACACCCCTCAAGACTTGCGATCTCAGATGAGTGATATGGCCCGATCCACATGGAGAGAAAATAAGGGAAGGGTCTACCCCAAGACTTTAACACATAAAATATTGTGTTAAAAAATTTCCGCCAAACTTTATATAAAATCCTTCGTTAACATATCTATGCCCAACCATTGGTTTTAATGCATAAAACACATATATTTCGGCTGCCACCTACCTTGTGCCAATAGCTCTTCGTTCCTTCTAGCGCTTTGTGACCGTGGTGCTATCCCCCACATTGGAGCCCCTTTATTGAAGAATTTCAACTAGAAGTTCTAATTTCAGGCGATGACATTCCTAATCCTCTGATCACCAATTGAAATCTTACATCATGCTTTTCCATGTGTCACCTTGTGAGTGGTAACATGTGTCACCCTTTTTTGGCCTCTTATGACCCTTGAAAATGTTGAATCTTCCTTTCACGTGTCCACCATACAACCATGACATGATCAGGTCAAATGCCATGTGGCTTAATTGGTACCAATCACTGTTTGCTACGTGTCCCTCTGGAGGAGAGAGAAAAGGCTTGGAACTACTCTAGTTATGTCAATGAAATCCTTTTTAAAACTTGTTTCAACCCTCCCTAGAACTTTAATGTTGAAGGCATATATGTGTCAAAATACACATATCGAAAGTTTTATAGCACATCAATTTAGAGTTGTCACCCCTGCAACATGTGAACATCAATTGCATATCATCGATATGGCTATTCACTGATGTGCTTTCACTGATGCGATGTGCGATATGTCCCAGACCCTCCACCATGCCTAGGCCCCTTTGAAATATCATAACTTGGCGATCAACTATTTCATAATATTGCACTTGGTTGCATCCCTCAAGACTTGTGATTGTTGATGAGTGATGTGGCCTAATCGACGTGTAGAGAAAATAATGGAAGGGCTCACGCCAAGGTTTTAACACATAAAAAATTGTGTTAAACCTTTTCTACCAAACCTTATATAAAATACTTCATTAACATATATTTTCCCAACCATTGGTTTTAATGCATAAAACACATATATTTATACTTTCATATGCCTTGTGCCAATAGCTCCTTGTTCTTTTTAGCTCTTAATGACTGTGGTGCTAGCCCCCATATTGAAGCCCCTTTATTGGAAAATTTCGATCAGAGGTTTTAATTTCAAGCAGCGACATTCCTCATACTCTAATCGCCATTTGTAATATCACATCATCCTTTGCCATGTATCACGTTATGAGTGGTGACACATGTCACCCTTTGTTGGCCTCTTATGACCCATGAAAATGATGAATCTTCCTACCAGGTATCCATCATACAACCACGTCATGATGACATCAACAACCACATGGATTAATTAGAACCAATCATTGTCCATCAGTTGTCTCTTAGGAGGAGAGAGAAAATGCCCTAAACTACTCTAGTTTTGTCAATGAAATCGATTGTAAAACTTGCTTCAGCCCTCCCTGACGCTTTAACATTGAAGGCATATATGTGTCACAATTTGCATATCGCAAGTTCCATATCTCGACATTTTAGAATTGTCTCCCTTGTGACATGTGAAGGTCGATTGCAGATCGCCGATATGGCTACTCACTGGTGTGCTTTCACTATTGCGATGTGCGATATGTGTCGAATCCTCCGCCATGTTGTTTTGTTGGTTGGATCCCACCAATATCCTCAATCAACGATTGGATATCGTCAATATGTCTCTGTTGTGGCACTATGCTTGAACCTTATGAACACTGATATGTGATATCAGTGATCCTTGATCATATATTTTCTCCGACCTCCTCTACTACTCTTTTAAAAACTTTCGATATGCGGGACACTTTGCCTTTTTTCTTTGTTTGACATCTTTTGAAGAATGATTTTCTTTTTTTCCATAACGTTTGATGCTTAAATGCATTTGGGGAGATCTCTAGGTCGTTGGAAAGATGATTTAAAACTCTTCATGCTAATTTCACCGGCAAAGTCACTTTACAAACACTTGACAAGAAAAAATTATTCCCAACGTTTTGGCTATGACACATAGTGATTCATAGGCTAAATTGACTAAAATTAATAGTAAGAGGCAAATACTCCTCATTCCTATTATTGGACCCTAATAGGTACATTGTTCATTCATTTACAAGTAAAATAATGATGAGAGCCATACACAACCACTATCATAATACATGTTCATAACCAACATAATACAAACAAAAATACCAAGGATACATCATCCATAGAATCCACATTTAAACCCGTTTAATTCTCATGAAATAACAAGGAGGGATAACCTCATATTAATGATGAAAAATCCAACTCGATATGGGACTACCATGTTCCACCCGACCATAGAATGGTTGATCCAATACTCTCTTCAGCCTGTCACCCCTGTACCATCTTCCAAGCATGAATGTGGGATCTCATAAAACACATCAATCCAAAACCATCTAGGGCTTCTAGAGGCCAACCACCTTAACCCATCAAATAGTGATTCAACGTCACAGTGAAACATCACAAAAACATCATCAAATTGGCCTCCACCCAAGCCTTCCGGGGCTCTAGAGTGTTTGTTCCAACTAAGGCTCCAGGACTAGTAACTAAAACCACAGTTTATACAGGGCTCTAGATCATTTGTCCAGCCAAGTCTCCAGTACTAGTAAATCAACCCAAAAATTATATAGAGCTCTAGATCATTTGTCCAAACAAGGCTCTAGGACTAGTAACTCAATCCAGCAAGGGATCCAGAGTGTTTATCCAACCAAGGGTCCAGGACTAATAACTCAACCCAAACTATTATAGGGCTCTAGATCATTTTTCCAACCAAGGCTCAAGGAACTAGTAACTCAATCCAAGCTCAATCCAAGCTAAAGGAAACATGAGAACCAACCAAAACAAAACAAAGAAATAAACCTACAATCACCATATTTATCCAAGAAATGGAAATGCTAGCCAAATCGAATATCAATCTAGGAAATCCTCAATGCCAATGGTAGAGCATGACCAATAAAGCACATGCATATTCCATGCATTCCAAAACTACTGATGAAAACATACATGCAACTCGATAACTACAAGAAAAAAATGTTGTAGCTATTGAACTCAATGTCCTCTTGTGCTTTCCTTCTCTTCATTTGTTTTCTTGGTCCAAAATTCCAAGTATGCCACACTCTCCAAGAGTTCTCCAGGAAAACTCAAAGTGTCCAAGAGTATGAGAGAGAGGATGAATAGAAGAGAGCTCCACCAAAACTTGTTAAATGCTTACCAAATGATGCTCAAAAGCATTTTTATTAATGAGGCCTCTATTTTCTTCAATTTCCGTTATTTTGCTTCACTTTCCTCCTCACATGAAACTTGCAACCTTTCACCTTCCTTTTCTCCTAATTTCCTTTATTTTCATAAATAAAATTCCAATAAATGCCTCATGCCTTTCCAAAGCCTTTACATTTTCCTTTTCCAAATTCCTTAGCCATTGGTCAATCACCAGTGACCCCAATCACTATGCTTTTATCCAACATTCATATTGGAATACATGTCCCATGACTATGTTCTTATATATTTTGACATGGATTTTTAATTAGGGTTGTTACAGAACCCTCTCCCTTGGGGAAAGCTATCCTCAGTGTTAAATGACACCTAAAATTAGCAAGACCGCTCAAAAGGAAAACATACTTCCCATGGAGCTTTATAACATACCTCGTTGTAGTATTCACAATGATCATCTACTAAAACATGACAAATTTATCGTTTACTGGAGCTTTATAACACAACTCGTTATGGTATTTACAATAATAACCACATATATGCACATACACATTTTCTTCACCGAGCAAACATTCACATTGTCTATGGAGTTTTATAAATGCAACTCGATACATTATTTACAATAATATGCACATATACACATATGCACATTTTCTCAAGCAGCAAATGAAAGGATATGATGCCTGCATCTGCATAAGGGAATCTAAATGCTCACACCTCCACCCTCCAAGTAATACCAGGATTCACCTCCTTCCTAGGAAGTCATAAATCCACTACAAGGCCAATTCTAGATCCAATGTCTAGCATTACAATCATGTGCCACTTATCCTCTCAGTGAAAATTTACCGACTCATTGTTCCAAGGCACACTCCTAATGTGTATCGATTCTATATAGCATTTCTAATGACCAAAACAAATATATCCCCAACCTTCCGTTCTCTACTACACAATCCCTCTAGAAATCTAGTCACCCCCTTTCGTGTGCTCCCACAGCTTCTAGGTTGTGTTGGCACCCTGATCTAATAATCACCCTATGAGTGACCTGAGTTGAAGATATATTAAAGAAAAGGTTTTTATAGACTCATGTGCTGGTGTGTGTTCCGTGTTATTGAAATAATGGATTGATCAGATTGCTAATACACAGACATTTTAAATGGAAAGATAACAAAGAAATATAGTAAGCAGTACTAGACACAAACAATTTTTAATAAGGAGTTCACCCTATTCTCCAGGGTTACGTCTCTAGTCCAGCTTCAGTGGTGGCCTGGTTTTATTGTGTCTTACAGCAAACAATTTACAATGCAGGGACTCAATATGAGTTCTCCCGACAACAGATTTTGCTTGGCAGGGTGGTTCCCAGATTCCCCAAGCCACTCGAGTACACAGATTCTTTTTCTTCCTACCAACTCTGTGACCCTTGGTCTACAATGGAAAGAGCCAACTGTGATGCTCAATCTAGATAGATTCCTCTATGGGAAGGCTTAAATCTTAAAGCTCTCTGGTGCTCGATGCTACCTATGGTCAGCTCGGCCTTCTATCTCTTCTGCTTGGCTTTACTTTCCTCTTGCTTTTGTCCTCCTCTCAGGGTTCACCGTTCACTGTCTCTATTGGTCGCTTGGACTCATCTCCAAATCCTCCTCTCCATTCCACTGTCTCCATTCATGGCTTTAACCATTCGATCCTTGTGCCTGTTCAGTTCCTCTCCCGCCTGCGTCGATTCATTGTTTGCAGTTGCGCTTAGAGTTCCCTGTTCGACATCAGCATGAACGCTCAGGGAGTGCCACGTGCCCCCATCTAATTGGTGCCAGGATGCTTCGTTGCTTCGTTCCTGCGGTTATGTCGTGGATACGCGCTTTCTCCACTGTGGTGGTCAACAGATTCCAAATCCTTTTAAATCGCAACTTATTTCCTTGTCAATTCTGCTTCTTTCCTTCGGGCGCAATCTCAGCCATCAAATCTAGGCTCCTCTAGATCCAACGTTATATGCACGTCGAGCGCGGTGGACTTGCTCGAATGTTAGCACCCAATCACGGTGGTTTTTCTCTCACCTCCGCTACCACATGTCGATCACTGAGTGGGATCACGCCGCTCCTGTCCAAAACCTCTTACCGTTCAAGGGCATCCCGATCAAACCCTCGGTTTCCAGGGTGCAGGTCACACCTTTGCATTTAACACTTTTTCTTTCTCCGCCCGCAGTTCTCTAGCTCCCAACGTGACTGAGTGCTTAAGGCTTCCCCATTTCGGCCCTGTTAAATTCTAATCGTGCATCAAAATCGCCTCCTTTTCCCTATCCGAGGCTCCTAGGGGCTGTTTTGGCCTGCTGCGTAGTCTCCATGGGCCTCGGTCAATGCGCTTTGATCGAGGTCCTCGTCATTCCACGTCGGTTTCCATGGCCACTGGTTCAAGGTGTTTTTGATGTTGTTTTGGATTTCATTAAAGATTTGTTTAACTCGATACAGTGAAATTTCTTGACAGTCTTTTGTGGATCTGATTTGGATCACGGCCTCCCTACTGAAAAAGCTTTTGGACCACCAAAAGTTGGTTTTTCTTCAAGCATCGACTAAGTGAGGAAACTGTTGTCTCAATTGTCCAATCTCAATCCACTTCGTGCTGTTGGGATTCAAACCTTTAAGCCCATTTCTTAGGTATTCCACTTGTCCACTGTGTGTCGTCCTCACCTTCCTGTCCAACACTGTGTCTTCTTGTAACTCATTAAGGTATTCTGGTAGCATGTCATCAAAAGAAGGTAATTGACTCTACTCTTCAGGGTCCTCAACCATTGAAGGTTCAAACAACCTCAAGTAGTCTGCGTTCACGACTGAGTAGATGTGCATGTAAGCTAGTAGATCAAGGAAAAAATCATTCTCATCAATCTTCTCAAGTATCCTGAAGGGTCCATACCTAATAGTTTTTAGCTTTTTACCTTCACCTTGCATTCTGTCCTTGTTGATATATAGCCAAACTTGGTCTCCAACTTGAAAGCTATGTTCCATCTGATGCTTATCATGCCTAGCCTTGTACTTGGCCTACCTCCTTTCCAATTGTTCCTATACTGCCTGGTGGATCTCCTGGATCTGTTCAATGAACCTAGTTGCCTTGTCCACATCACTGTGTTTATAAACCATGGTACCTTTACGAGAGACAAAATCCAAAGGAGACCTTGCTATGGAACCAAAATAGGTCTCAAAAGGAGATCTCTGTGTAGAAGAGTGTTTGGCTCTATTGTAAGCATGTTTCACATAGCACAAGTGCTCATCCCAAAACTTAGGATGTTTGCTGCAATATCCTCTCAGTAACTGGATCACTGTCATGTTAACTACTTCTGTCTATCCATCTATTTGTGGATGAAAAGTTGGGCTTTTATTTAATTTGGTGTCCATTAGTTCCCACATACTGGACCAAAACTTCCCCACAAATCAGGTGTTTTGATCATATATAATAGAAGTGGGTAATCCAAAATGAACCCATACATGTTCAAAGAATAATTTTGCAGTTTGTTCAGCTGTAATCTGTTTACTACAGGGTATCAAAATGCACATTTTACTGAACCTATCCACAGCAACATATAGATAATCATGACCTTTCCTAAATTTAGGCAGTCCTCCCATGAAATCCATGGAAATGCTTTCCCAGGGGTGAGAAGGAACTGGTAAGGGAGTGTAAAAGCCTAGTTTTCTATTGTTGGGCTTACTTTTAGCACACATGGCACATCCCCTTACATATCTAGAAATTGTCTCATTCATTTTCGGCCAATAGCGGAACCTTTGTAGCTATGCAACTATTTTACTTACCCCAAAGTGACCTGATATCAGAGAAGTGTGTGCTTCCCTAATTATTTTTTCTCTCTTAGTTTGTGGAATGCAGAGTTTCCCATAGTGATATAAGAGTCGGTCCTTCACATGATAGTCCAATTCTTCTACTCTTTTTCCTTGACTCAAAGTTACATATACATCTTTAAAGTCCATATCCTGAGCACACTATTCTATGTAGCTTTCATGCAGCACAGAATTATGCTTAAGTATGGTAGATGCATTTAAAATGGGTCTAGATAACATATTTACAACCTTGTTATGTATGCCCTTTTTATATCTGATGATGAAATGAAAAAACTGTTGTAGAAACCCCATCCATCTGTAATGTCTTGATTGCTGCAATTTAGTTTGGGAGTGTAGGTATTGAAGTTGTTGATGATCAGTCTGCATTACTATTTCTTTGCCCATTAAATAATGTTTCCACTTTTTCACACTCTAAACTAATGCATACAATTCTTTATCATATGTAGGATAGTTAACTAATACAGGAATAAAAGTCTCAGAATGATAACATATGGGTTTACCATGCTGTGTCAACACCGCTCCCATGGCATAGTCACTCGCATCAGTTTGGATCTAAAATGGTGTTCATAGATCTGGCAGTACTAGTACAGGTGCTGTACTAATCTTTTCTTTCAAGGTGTCGAAGGCTTTTTGCTATTTACCTCCCCACTGAAACACCTTGCTCAATCCTATCAAAGCATGTAAGGGAGCTGCAATTGAGGAAGAATTTGAAATGAACTTCCTCCAATACTATGCTGCTCCTAAGAAGCTTCTCACTTCTATAGCAGACATGGGTTTAGGCCGGTTTATGATGACTACCACTTTAGAGGGATCTATTTTCAATTCACCTCCCCCTACTATATGACCCAAATAATTTAGACAAGTTTTTGTTAGGTAAACTTGACTCAAGATACAGTCAAAGTTGATCAAGTTAAATAGTTATGCTTTTGGGGCACATGGTATTGTGCACCCATAGTATTTTACCCGTCGTATTATATGTAATGGAGCTTATAAAAGGCTGGAAGGACTTCATTGTAATGTAAGACCTGGAGGTGAGCGATGAAGGCTCACTTGGTTATATTGGCAAGAGTTTTGGCGAAGGATAATGAAATTTCATTATGGTTGGGTTTTTCCCCAGATTTGGGGTTTTCTCAGATAAACATGTGTGTTTATGTGTTGTGTTTATCGCTAGTTATTTTTCATCTCAGTAAATATCAATATTAATTTATTTTCTTTGAATAAGTTCTTAACAATTGGTATCGGAGCCAAATATTGGCTTCAAATGGATTCTTTGAACACTCGTACGTAGAAGAACCTCGAGGATAATGTGCAGAATATAGTGTAGTAACTGCCAGGGATTGTAGTGCATTTGCAATATTTACCATTTTGGAACATGCTAACGAATTGTTCGGGATTCATGCAGCTATTTAAAGAAGGATGAGAGATACCTTTGGTCAGCATAAGAAAATTGTTCATGCAGCTTTGAAAATTGTTCGTTTGAGGCCACCGGTGCTGGTATCTACGAGGTTCTCATCGGGCTCGCAGTTGGAGCAGTTTGATAGAAGTTTTTGAGCAAATCAAATTGAGAGAGGATGGAACAGAATCACAGCAGCAATAAACTAAAAAAAATAAAAAATTAATGAAGTCAAAATTATGGGTATACTACTGTAAGACCTGGTAAGGCATGTGTACCCCTCGGTTTTTACCAGTAAAGTCTGGGTTAGACCTAGGTGATAGGGGGATGTCGGGTTAACAATACCCCAGGTAAAAACTCTAAGGGGGGTAAGAGCTAGTGTGAGCGGGATTGTCTCACTTAGCAGGTTTGGCTGGAGTTAGTCAAGGAACCCCAAGTCAAGTTTAAGGGGGGAATTGTTAGGTAAACTTGACTCAAGATAGAGTCAAAGTTGATCAAGTTAAACAGTTATGGTTTTGGGGCACATGGTATTGTGCACCCATAGTATTTTACCCGACGTATTATATGTAATGGAGATTATAAAAGGCTGGAAGGACTTCATTGTAATGTAAGACCTGGAGGTGAGCGATGAAGGCTCACTTGGTTAGATTGGCAAGGGTTTTGGCCAAGGATAATGAAATTTCATTATGGTTGGGTTTTTCCCCAGGTTTGGGGTTTTCCCAGATAAACATGTGTGTTTATGTGTTGTGTTTGTCGCTAGTTATTTTTCATCTCAGTAAATCTCAATATTAATTTATTTTCTATGAATAATTTCTTAACAGTTTTGCCAAATTCACATTTGGAGAGTTTAACATAAAGTTTTTCTCTTTTCAAAAAATCTAATGTCTACTTAACATTCTTTAAATGTTCTTCCCACGTTTTACTAAAAATCATAATGTCATACAGATACAAAATAACAAAATCATCAAGAAAAGGTCTGAGTACATCATTCATTAATCTCATGAACTGGCAGGGGCATTGGTCAAGCCAAAAGGAATAACTAGCCATTCATACAATCCCTACTTTTCTTTGAAAGTAGTCCTCCATGCATCTTTCTCTGCAACTCTGACCTGATGGTACCCACTGTGCAAATCCAGTTTGGTGAAAAAAACACCTTCCTTCAATTTATCTAAAAGATCATCTATGCGAGGAAGGGGATAATGATTTTTGATTGTTATCTTATTCAGTGCTCGGTAATCAATGCACATTCTCCACGAGCCATCTTTATTTCTCACCAGAACGATTTGTGACCCACATGGTGATGTGCTAGGCCTGATGAACCCTTTCTCGAGCAACACCTGCACCTACTTCTTGATTTCAGCATTCTCTGAAGTGGACAACCTTTTATACCTGTGGC
>APFE030579794.1:22405-53932 GCA_000404065.3 Pinus taeda
CATGAAGCTTTGCCTTTTTGTGCAGTGTTAGCCTTCCTTGCTTTCCACTTCTGCTTTCTTTTCTCCTTGCTCTTGCTTATAGTGGGTTGGGATGGTCCCCCAACTTCTAAATTTCCATTTTTTCCTCTAGCTTCTAGATGAGTAGCTTGTATAGATACCTCATCTATACTAGTGGGATTAAACATGAGGATGGTATGCCTCATGTAGCTTTGTAGACCACCAATGTACTTCAAAAGAGTTTCTGGTGAGTCTAACGAGATACCCAACATCAGTGCTTTCTTTCTGAACTCTTGAGTATACCCTTGTACACTTTGCCCTTTCATCTGCCAAAGAGTTTTCCAACTCGTCATGGCTTGTTGCATGTAGGCCAATGGATAGAACTACTTTTTGATTACAGAAACAAATTCACTCCCGATAGAGATGGTCTTACTATGCTTCCTCATATCAGCTTGGGTTCTGCCTTCCCACAAAACCAAGGCAGTGCCTTGTACGCGTAGGCTTTCCAGCTAAATCTTACTCTTGTCTGAGTCTATGTTCTGTACTTTGCAATACACATCAATTTGTCTAATCCAATTGTCCAACTTTTTAGCATTTATCTCTCCATCATATATAGGCAAATCAAATTTGACATCCAATTTAATCAAGGATGCTTTCTTATTATGCATAGGGATACTAGGAGGTGTAGGGAAGCTTTCTTCATTCCCCTTTCCTTTGGAGTGGTCATGGGAATGAGATTCATCTTCTTCTTTTTATTATTTTGAGCCTAATGAATATTCATCCTTATGCTTTCTAAAGTCCCTATACATTTCTTCTACCATGGACTTTATAGCTAGGAAACTTTCTATGAATTGAGGGTCTGACCCTATAGAACCTTCTTCTAACATTGTCTTCCGAGAATAGACTCTCCCAATTTCAGGATTAGTTTCCACCAACTCTCCTTCTCTTAATTTGAGCTTTGATCTAGTGAGCATTCACAGCTAAACCAACACAAACTTGTCGAACCTTACAGCCTAGAGCTCTGATACCACCTGATTTGATAATCATCCTATGAGTGACCTCAGTTGAAGATATATTAAACAAAAGGGTTTTATAGACTCATGTGCCGATATGTGTTCTGTGTTATTGAAACAACAAATCGATCAGATTACCAATACACAGACATTTTAAATGAAAAGACAACAGAGAAATATAGTAAGCAATACTAGACACAAACAGTTTTTAATAAGGAGTTCACCCTGTTCTCTAGGGCTACATCTTCGGTCTAGCTTTAGTAATGTCCTGGTTTTATTGTGTCTTACAGCAAATAATTTACAATGTAGGGACTCAATATGAGTTCTCCTGACAACAAATTTTGCTTGGAAAGGTGGTTCTTGGATTCCCCAAGCCACTCAGAGTACACAGACTCTTGTTCTTCCTACCAGCTCTGTGACCCTTGGTCTATAGTGGAAAGAGCCAACTGTGATGCTGAATCCAGACATATTCCTCTATGGGAAGGCTTGAATCTTCAACCTCTTTGGTGCTCAATGTTGCCTATGGTTATCTCGGCCCTCTATCTCTTCTACTTGGCTTTACTATACTCTATGTTATGTCCTCCTCTCCGGGTTCACCGTTCACTCTCTCTCTCGGTCGCTTGGAATGCTCTCCAAATCCTCCTCTCCATTCAACTCTCTCTGTACATGGCTTTAACCACTCTATCCCTATGCTTATTCGGTTCCTCTCCCGCCTGCACCGATTCAACATCTGCAGATGTGCTTGGAGTTCCCTGTTCGGCATCAACATCAATGCTCAGGGAGTGCCACGTGTCCCAAACTAATTAGTGCCAACATGCTTCATTGGTTCATTCTTTCGATTATGTCATGGATTTCTCTTTCTCCACCGTGGCAGTCAACGAATTCCAAATCCTTTTAAATCATAGCTTATTTCCCTGTCAATTCTGCTTCTTTCTTTCAGGTGCAATCTCAGCCATCCGATCTGGGCTCCTCCAGATCCAGCGTTATACACACGTCGAGCGCGATTGACTTGCTTGACCATTATCACGTGATCACGGCGGTTTTTCTCTCACCTCCACTACCACACGTCGATCACTGAGTGGGATCGCTCTGCTCCTGTCCAAAACCTCTTACCATTCAAGGGCACCCCAATCAAGCTGCTAGTTTCCAGGGCGCAGGTCCTACCTTTGCGTTTAGTGCTTTTTCTTTCTCCGCCCGCGGTTGTCTGGCTCCCAATGTGACTGAGTGCTTAAGGCTCCCTCATTTCGGCCCTGTTAAGCACTAATCACGCACCAAAATCACCTCCTTCTCCCGATCCGGGGCTCCCAGTGGCCTTTTTGGCCTGCTGCCTAGTCTAGATGGGCCTCGGACAGCGCGCTTTGACCGAGGTCCTCGTCGTTCCACACCAGTTACCACGGCCACTAGTTTAGGCTGTTTTTGATGTTTTTTTGGATTTCATTAAAGATTTGTTTAACTCGATACAATCAAAGTTCTTAATAGTATTTTGTGGATCTAATTCAGATCACACCCCCATCTCGAGCAGTCCATCCCTTGGTAAGGCTTCCTCACATTAGAAGATACAAAAGTCAACGCATATCCTTTCCTCAAACCATCATACTGGACATAGCATTCTCATGACAATCAATGGACATTATTGGGTACCAGTGTCACACAACCCTACTCCTAAATGCTTTACCAACGTACCATTGATTGTTCCAATTCATTTTGTTGTTGCTACTAATGCTTGGCATCAGTTTTGACCACCCAACTAGGAATTTCATCCTTTCTTGTACCAAGAACAAAATTTCCATTTGACTCAAAATAAATTGAAATAAATTCACATCATACCCCATTGATGTCCTGTTAATAAGGTACACTTTCAATATTGTTCATTTCCTGTCATAAAAAGTCAAAATATCTATTGACCAAATCATCATGAATAAGCATATCACATCTGATTAGCTCAAAATCAACCATCATAGATTAAAATCATGAATTGCATGAAATCATCATAAACCATAATTGTAAACCACATGTAATCTCATAGACTAGAATCATAAATCACATGCATAATAAAACTAAAATAAAATAATCATACTTATCCTTTAATCAATCCTTAGCTTCGACCTTTGTCCTTATTTTGTACACAGAGTAGATCGTTTTCCACACTTGACAAACACCTAGTGCATTTTCCTCAACCATGTGCACATACACATAGTGTACATCACACACATACAATCAAAAATGATATTCAACACCATGAAGTACATGCACCTACATCTAATATAGTACACATATATCTACACTTTGTATACAACACAACACCAATACATACATAGATTACAACATAATGAATGCATATATCATGATAACATGACTATACAATATACATAGATATTACTGCATGCCCACAACACAACATGTATGACATGCACACAATACCGCATATATACTAGTACCTTATGTACAACATGTACACAATACCACCTGTATAAACTTGCACCACTTGCAAAACATGTGCACACCATCACATGTATGTGGCACCACCTGCACAATGCATACACAATGCCACATGTACACCACACCACCTGCAGAACATGTACACAATGCCAGATGTGCAAAACAACACATGCACATGTACATGACACCACATGTACACAACACCACCTGCACATAGCACCACATGTCCAACATTTCCACGACACCACATGCTCATAGCACCACTTATATAATCATGAACAAAACACCACATGTACAACATTTACACGACACCACATGCTCATAGCACCACTTGTACAATCATGCATAGAACACCATATGTACATAGAACCACAAGTACAACATGCACACAACACCATATGTA
Organism: Pinus taeda; assembly: GCA_000404065.3. Lineage (NCBI taxonomy): Eukaryota > Viridiplantae > Streptophyta > Pinopsida > Pinales > Pinaceae > Pinus > Pinus taeda. The sequence continues at coordinate 26,258 of APFE030579794.1, forward strand.
CATAGCACTGCATATACAACATGTACATAGCACCATATGTACACAGCACCAGATATCTAACAGGTGCACAACACCATATTCACATGACACCACATATCCATCATGTGCGCAATACAATATGTACATAGAAACACATATACAACATGTACATAGCACCATCTATACCAAGCACTGCATGTGAAATATTCACACAACACTATCTATACCACCTTGTACATAACATTTCTTAAACAATATGTACATGCACTATATATACACAACACCACATGTGCACAACATCATAGATGTAACATGTAAAAAATATACAACATATGCACAACAATAGCACTGCACATCCAAAACCACATTGTCTCTACCAAGTAACCTTGCATCCTGTGTCTTTCTTCCATCCATGCTTATCTTATCATGTCACAGATCTTACCGCTTTCATTCAGCTAGTGTATCCTTCAGAGTAACCTGTCATAACATAAACATATACATAATACCAGCATACGATATGAATTCATACTCGCATGATATAGACCTCATATATTTTTCATGACTACTCTCCCCACTTGATTCACCATAAGAATAGGAACCTCGTCACACAACTCACCTGCATAAGCAATCATTCCTCCACAAGAATAATCCCTGACAACCCAGTCGACAGTGACATAGATACATAGATATGTAGATACATATACATAAACATTACCATAAAACAATCATGATCTTGTCAAGAAATGACATACAGACATGCATATATGCATATAAACATTAGCATTATACAACCATGATCCATGACATCCTTGTCAAACACGACATACATGGATACATACATACATGCATACATGTATACATATATAAAAATCATCATAATAATGATCATAACATAATTACCTGATAGCATAAGGTCAAGGTTAAGATAACTTCCTTTATCTATGCAACACATGCACAACATCGAGAACAATAGTTCCCAACATAGCCAAGGCATATGATGCCTCAAATCCATTCACCTTACCTTTCTCATGATTGTTCTTCCATCATTCATTTATATTGATGGACCCAACGAGTCCAATTGCTTGTCATATGCTTGCCTTCAACTTCCCTTATACATGCACCAAGATTCACCCAGGTCTTACCTTACCTGTTGGGTACCACATATCTCTCCCCAAGATCCATTAACTTCCTCCTTCCCCAACCAATTCCGAAGACTCTCAAAACAATAAAGGCAAGACCAAGAAGTAAACAAGAAGAAAACCATGGAAAACCAACAACAATACAACACCACAAACAAAGTGGCATGGCCACGCACAAGAGGCGAACAAAACTGCAATGAAGCACAACAAATCACCAAAATACCAAAAGCACAAGATTGACAATAGACGCCATGAATCAATACCTATGATTCCTAGTGCTTCGAAGGGAAAGCTCAACCTTAGCCTTCTTCGAGATTTCATGGAAGCCTCTTTTCCATGTAATTCCTTGCATCATACTACCATCAACACATAATTCTCATTGCATAAATAAACATAACAATATATTGGTTACCTTACCTTGTTGTGCCAAGAATGTTTCTTGAAACTGAACCCATCCACACCATCTCTCAAGGGACTCTAATCCTTTGACAAATCTAGTCATGAATAGAACTAGCTATCATACCTGTCAAATACATATTTATGAATATAACACATATTCTCATAATGTCAGACAAATTCAAGGTTAAGAAGAATTCCGGTATGAAAATCACTCATTCGTTTGGAATTAGGGCTCCAATCATAGCCAAAGGAATTCTTTCCCAGTTCCTTTCTATAACCTTTTTACCTTGTTGAATTGTCACTATCACATCACCCAACTGCTAGCTATATAAACATATAAGCTATTACCTTGTCATGCTAACAGCAAGCAATTTTTACCTACAACTAATCACACATGTCGATCATGTATTCAAAATATCCATACAACATATTTATTAATTTGAAATCAACCTTTACCAAGTCTAACAACCATGTCATACTTCAACAATCAACTCACATACATTAGCGATAATACATAATGCTACAAATATCACCAACTTACACTCAAGTACATATCAATTATCTCAACACACATGTATTAGTACAACCATCTTAAAACAAGATCATTTTGGCATGAAATCTTATAGACACATACTCATATCATTGAAGTAATCAAACATTAAGACAACGAATAAATGACATAATATACACCAAACACTCAAACACCAAATAAACCACAAAAGAAAAATCATACCTTAATGTATCTCAAGGGAGGTTATCTTATCTTCACAATCAAGCCATATTAGCATGCTATAACTTCACACCATATCAACTCAAACATAAACAATGTCATGATATCCATAATAGTCACTAGTTAACATGTTCACATCATAAACTTATAAACAATTATCATTCATACATAATAATCACATATCCATAATCACTCTATATTAGTATGACATAATATCGGAACATATTAACTCATACCTGAATATAATAACCCTAAGCATTTTCATAGACCAATCCAAATTAGTATGATACATATAACATCAAAATCTTAATGTAATAACATTAATAATCAAGTTACTAATAGATAACAACAACAAGATATATATCATACTAATCAACAACATATAACCTAATCATTGAGATAACTATCTTATAACAACAACAAGTTAACCTATAACATACCTATAAACAACATATAACATAATCGTAAAGTTATCTAACCCAAAACAACAATAGAAATGCATACAACCATACGTTACTATCATTCATGACTACCCAACACGTGCATATGACTACACAAATAAACAAGTATCTATCATGTATGTAACCATAACATCAATAAAATGAAAGGCATACACATAACCATAATGCATATAGCAATCCTTAACCTACATACCCGCATGCCCAACATACAAACCTATATGACGACATGATCTTGCCTGGAGGTCCAATGCTACAACTTCACTTTGATAGTCTGCATCTCCTACTCTATCTCAATCAACCTGTTATAATCATAACATAACAACTCAATCATGCTGAATTAAAATGCATACATTGACCTCACAGTGCATGCTTGACCTATTATACATGCATAACTATAAACATGATAATGCATGCATAATAACATATGGACACTAACATGCATAAGAAATGCATATACAACTGACATGCATTCATGATTAAAGCATCCCCAACAACAACACCATCAACCTTCACATGGCAACATCACTACTATCATTATCAACACCATGCAAATGAAATAAGAACATGGAATACAAGCATAAGGAACAAATATGCAACCGACATGAATGCATTACCAACATACCATCCATCAGGTCCAAGGGGTTAACCATGCTCTGATACCACTCTGTAACACCCTCCTCCCACATCTACCAAAGTAACAGGCCAATTGGGGTAAACATGTGACGATAAGTTACTATGATATGATTCAACCTCCTAAGTCACATTAAGGAAGTCGAATTGGCGGAAACACACAATACAAACTATCCACAACAACAACAAGACTCTGAGGAACCATCCCCACCTCTTAGGTAACCAACCCCGGAGTCTAACCAAGTTTTTTGATCAATTAACCCCCAGACTCTCTAATGATATGGGCATTCCAGTGTCCAGAGGGCTCTAGATGCTATCACAACATGGCATGCGAGCGTCCAGGGACTATTTTGCTAAGTGTTGTACCTGGGTCCCCAAGATTTGATCACGTTTTCAGGCCAAGAGCATAGGTCGCTACCCAGAATCGAATGACACCATCAGAAAAAAAAAAGATAACAAGGCAATGATTATAAAAATGCAATTACTTAAAAAAGCCCTTCACTAGACCCCTATTATCCATTACAGGCATTTCATGGAACATATCACAAATATGTAATCTACAGGATTAAATAACTAACATATCTATGAATACATGTCTCATACTCATCTGAGAATCAATATGAGGCATCATTTCCTTATCACTTTAGCTGCATTATCATCTATTAGGGAAGAGATACATTATTCATTCATTTATAAGCGAAAACATGATGAGATCCATACATATCCACTTTCATAATACACGTTCATAACCAGCATAATAGCAACAAAAATAACAATGATACATCACCCAATGAATCCACATATAAACCAATATAATAATCATGAAATAGAAAGGAGAGATAACCTTATATTAATGATGCGAAAGGAAACCCAATATGGGACTACCACGTTCCACCCTGTTAGAGTCGGTCTAGTTATCCCTCCATCAGAGATCAAAGCTCTTTTGCATTTCATGATTAGGTGTCCCATCCGTTTCGATCAATTGCATTTTGTTAGGCATGCCATAACTCTGATGGAGTGGTTTGTGTCATTCATTCCCCTCGTGCATGTCACTGCTGGTTCAGGTTAAGTCATAAAGCTTCACAAGTCATTTACAGTCATGTTTTAGATTTTTAGGTTTAGGTCTAGGGTTGAGTCAATTTTGTCTTAAAAAGTCTTAGAAGACTAGTAGACCAGAGGGATGTCTTTGATAGATCATCATTTCAATAATTTTCATCATTGTACAGCTGAATTAGGACTTCTCTTCAAAACTCCGTTTTGAAGATAAGTCGTCATCTCCTTTTTGTAAAAAATTGTCAAAATTTTCAATTCCCCAATCGTTCAAGCGCAACCTTGATCTCCTTTTCCAGAGCATATTACAGCTACCCTGCAAACAAAAATCAACAAAGAACTTCAGTCCAAACCTCAGAAAAGCATGAGAAAATCAAAAAGCAACATTGTATTAATAGGCCAAAAGTGAAAGTGCCCAAACTTTACAAAGTGGGTTTTTTGAAGTCAATTTATTCAAATTAGATATTTTGGGTGTATATAAGGTGAAACAAGTCTTTTTGATTCACCACATACCAGAGCAAGAGAATTTTCAAGATTGGAGGGCGAAAAACCAAGTTTCAAACCCTTGAGGCAGAGTTGAAGGTGCGTGCTATGCATTGGGCGGTGCGCTACGCATTGGGCGGTGCGTTACGCATTGGGCGTGCACATCCCGTGTTAATTTACATAGGCGCTACACACTGGGAAGTGCGCTACGCATAGAACTTGTGTGCTATGCACCCATTCCAGCGTTAAGTCTATGTGCATAAAACGTATCAAATTGCCTCTAAAGCTACAAGTAGCTGTTTCTTTGACTCAATCATCAAGTTGAATATTGTCTAATATGTGTTGGAAGAATGGAAGTGGTGTTGGGTGTAAGAAAACAAATCAAACCCTAGGCCCTTATTAAAAAAATTGTATAGGGTATTTAAAGGAATCTGAGTAATTGATGAAGATTTTTCTCCCTTTCCTTGGTAAACTATAGCTCCTTGCCCATTTGAAAAATTTGAGCTAGCAACACTTCATACCAAAATATCTTTGTGACTGTTTTGTGCCCAAATAAACCAAACAAAATATCCATTATGGCATAATTTTTATGATGCTTCAGCTGGCTTTTTGAGGATACATTGAAATTGGGATTTCATCACACCTACAGCATACACCTTGCAGTCCTCCTATTGCAGCTATTTTGTTCTCAAAACCATGTCAGATACAGAGTCATCTTATGAGCACGAAAATGACTGTGATTCCACCATAGAGGGAAATGTGCCAAAAAGACCTCGCAGAGGTGGCAAAGATGGTAAACATCTTAGAGAAGATCCCACTTCTATGGTACAATTGCAGGCTTGCCCACTTGCCATGGATTTCTTTCGCCATCAGTCATGCTATCATGTTTGTGAGCTAATTTCACAGTTTCAGCATCATCGTGAATTAGCTCACTTATTTATTCTCCATTTACATGATGGGCTTGTAAACCTTGTTGGAGTTAATTTCATTTTGTCACCAGAGACCATTGAAGAGGCCACGGGAATTCCAAATATCGGGGAGCAATGGAATAAGCGTCAACAGCTAGAGAAATCATATTATGAGCCATATATTAAACCAGGGTATATGAGGCACTTGAGCAGAGTTTTTCCTTTCAACTACCTGAATGATCGGTTTGCACCTTTGATGAAGCTCATCATCTGGTATTTCATTTGTGAGGGCAGATTTTCGCGTCTTTATGCATACCATGTCCGTTTGTTGATCCATTTTACAAGGGTGCATCTGATGAACATCCCCTATTTTATGTTTCGCAACATAGAGAGGATGGTGAATTTAGTGCAAAATAAGAGCCCAACACATCAACATAGGAGCATATACCATTATGCATTGATCAAGATCGTGGTGATTCATCAGCTGGCACAGCAGGGCATTACATGGGAGGATTTTATTTCTTGTGACCTTTTCACAGCACCTCAGCCACCACCAGAGATAGTTCATGATGAGGGAGGGCCTTCACAGCAGTTTGACATTCCTGAGACCGAGCATGTTGATGCTCCAGTATATGTGACATATCAAAAAGGCCACAGGGCCTTATTTGCAGCCGCACGACGAGTACTATCTCCACCTGGGGTGGAAGGGGTCTCGTTGACTTCATCAGCACAACGAGTATTATCTCCACATCATGTGGAAGGGGTATCACCTCCGTCTTCAGCACAGGTACAGATCCAGGACAGAGGCAAGGGACCCATGGTTGATGAGGGTCCTTCAGGAGGCCAAGACATGGATATCATTGATGTTGATGCTAGCTCTCCTAGCTCCGAGCTAAAGGAGATCATCCGAGAACAAAGGAACGAGAATGAGTCACTGCAAAAGAAATTGCAGATGGCTAACTGGGTGATCAACTATTTGGAGCAGCGCAACAAACAGTTGGAAGATGAACATGAACTTTATAAGCTGCGGAAGATACGCGAAGACCGGGAATTGGCCTGAAGGAGACCCGGTGATTTGACACCTATTGATCGGGAATCAATGCTCATTCGGGTCAACACTCATTTGGAGAAGTTGTTGGCGAAGGCATATAGGGACAAGGACATGCTTTGTCACATGAAGACTCACTATTGGGCTCGCATGCATGTTTGCAAAGCGAGAATGAAGATCCTCAAGAGGCGTTTGAGAAAAGTACAAAAGCAACGCAAAATGCCTGATTCGCTTCGAGTTTTGGCCGAGGCTTCATTATTTGAGCATGATACATGATGGAGGACCTTCACTCCAAATTTGGGCAAATTTGGATAAAATTTTTTCGTTTCAAAATTGTTGGGTCGTGAAATAGGTTTTTTGGCTCTACGCGTAGCGCGCAGCGCGCTACCCTGAAGATTGGGAGGTCCAAATGACAAATGGCTTGTAGTTTTGGATTTTTAATGAAGAAATACACATGTTCAACCATTGCTGAAACATTTCATTGAGATCTGGGTGGTCAAAATGTCCAAAAACATCATAAAGACAACCTTGTTGCCACCTTTTCCAACTGTAGGAGGTACCTCTGGGAGAATTCAGTTTTGAGAGGGAAAATGAGCTCCAAATTGAAGAATTCCACTTGGGTTGGAAAGTCATACAGAGCTTTCCAATGAGCTATCATGAGCTCAATTTATATGTTGAGAAGTGCCTCAAAAAGATGGTCAAATGTGTGCTACGCATAGGGATCAGGGGCGCTACGCATATAGTTTTTTGCCCAGTTTTTCACCTTCAGCTCAGAGATTCGGCTAGTTTTCACCAGTTTCACTCTTTGATGTAATTTTGGACCCAACATGATGTAATTTGATGTATGTAAGGTAACATGGCACTTATATACCTTCTTCTAGAGGATTCATTCACAAATTAGCAATAAATTAATGTAATGAATCAGTTTCCTTCTTTTTAGAGGCAGGTTGTTTGGTCATCTAGATTCTTTCTCCATGTTTAGAATTTGTTCAAACTGCTCCTAGAAGAAGGAGCTCGACCTATAGAGGTTAGGAAATGAGGATAGCTTGGTCTATATATGTAAATTTTCATTCAGTAGGAGGGGTTGCACTCTTGGGAGTAGATTGAGACTATATTGTACATATCTTATCTGCATTTTGATAAAGGAAAGACCAGGGTTTTGCAGCACTATTTGGGATTCATGTGGCTTTATGTGTTGATGGTGTGTTTCTCTCAGTACTTGTAAGTTGTGTATGTGTACCATTTTCTTTACTTAAACTTCTGTAATTAAACAAATGAAGTTTTAAGGTAGAATCCATGAACTCGCTATGCTCTGCCTTTAAATTTGTTTAATTTTCTATGTTTTCTTCAGTTTAAGGAGAATCCTTGAGACTTCATTGCTCTCCTTAGCTCCTCACTAGTCTGATCTACCTATCTCACTTGCTTTAAGGCATCAAAACAATCGCCTATCTTGCCCCAAGTAGACCTCTGCAAAAACTGTGCCTAATCCCCGCACCCAAAATTGCCTTTCCCTTGAATTCAACAAAGCCTTTAAAAATCAATTTTAAACTCTTTGTATGTCATACCTAGCCTAACATTAGTCATCAATTCGGTCATCTCGAGCCTCTTTTATTATCTTTTTCCGAGTTTGACCCGGAGAGAGCCCTCTCCTGTCCTCGTAGGGCTAGCTACGAGGCTGAGCGTGGTTTAATGTAGCCTTGAGTCTTACCTTATTTCAGCCTAAGGTAGATTTGAGTGCTAACATACCCAACCATAGAATTTGTATGGTCCCACCTTACCAACCCTCAGTATTATACTAAGGCTGACTAAAAATGCGATATTATGTTATTTTAAGTTTATGTTTTTATGTAAAAGTTAATGCAAGGTCATATGTATATCTATATATAATATATATATATATATAATATATTATATATATATATAAATATATTATATTATAATATATATATAATATATATATTATATATATATATATTTGTATTCTTTACACTACACACTAATTTCTACTAACTAACTAACCCATGGTAATATTAAACATCTCATTAAAGCTAAAGGGTCATGGCTCATCAAGATCCAAAACTTACAACCATAAGTCTTAAACTCATATTTAAACGATAGTATTTAGTGGGATAAATAATATCAATCTTTACAAACCAAAATTTCCAATAAGCTAATTGCTCATTCTATTGCAATTAAAAGTGTTTAAGAGTGACTAATTTGATTTCGTTCTAAATAATATGCCTATGAATTCGTTGGTAAAACAGAGGAAAGAAAAACAAGATAATTCAACTTCTAAAGGAATGGTTTCTAATGATTATGAATTCATATGTGAACTAAAAATTACAACAATTTACCTACCCAATTTGAATTCAATAGATTTTTAATTCAATGGAATCATCATGCTTATTCATTGAGATATTTCCAAAAGCACCTTGGTTCCTAATCCTAAATTCACTTAGCCATATTAATAGACAATTCATAGATGTATTTAGCTACAACTGTTGAGGAATTATGTCAAACAGTTTGCAAGCATGAAATGTACAACCATTGAGGCATTTTGTCAAACATTTACAACCATAACCCTTAAGGCAATTTCTCTAGAATTAACTAACATGAATCTAAGATTACATAACTTATTTTTCATTGCCACTAATGCCAATAAGTGAACCTAATACTTAAGTAAAACTATCATCCATATTCATTGATGCATATAAAAAACTTTAGGCACATAAATGAATATAAACATTTAAGGAATTTTAAAAATAGTTCATAGCGATGTAGCTATAGTCATTGGAGTATTTTGAACAACGGTTAGCAATCACAAAACAAGCTGCTAACTATTAAACTATTAAACAATCAGTCACAAGTTATGTAAGCTATCACTGTATTAACCATTGAGACTTTAAAACAATAATTCCAAGTTTATATAACAGGCTGGTTTCATAAATAGAGATTACCAGGTAAGGCACAACTAAAAGAAAAAAAACATTGGAACAAACCATCAAGCAGCAACAAAAAATATGTAAAGCATAACAATGTAAAGAACTAGATTCTGAAACTTTGTTTTTTGAAATCAAAGTTGGTATGACCTGGCCATAATGCACAGATACCCCCTGAAGTTAAAATCAATCGAAACATAAATTCCTGGAAATGTGATTCTTTAAAACTACAACCAAAAACAAATTCCTACTATCACATTTATCACTTTTGTCAAACATATTATGTGCAAACTTATTTACAACTGTAAAAAGAGAACTAAAACCAAATTTATGCTATCAATATGTTTTCATACACTCATGGAATCTTGAATGCTTCAACCATTAAGACATGATGCAATCAAATTGCAACGAAACTATACAAAAAGAAAACTTACATAACATAATATACGATTATTGCAAAAATTGTTCAACATTTAGTGTGCAGCATTTGATATACATCTAAGTTTCTATCCACAACTAAATAAGAAAAAACCATGTGATGAAATACAAAAAAAAACACAATATAATGTTGTCAACATACTTGCGAGTGAATTTATACAAATCAAAAATGTGGGAGTATGCTCCAGCTCCAATGAGAGTATGATCCAACTCCAATATCCTTACCGACACATTGTGAACCACCTAGTTTTCCTCCCAACCATATCTAGGAATAACTTATTCCCCTGGAACCCCCGAGCTACAAAGCTCACAAGAAGTACCAAAATACAATAGTAGAGAGATTTGCAAGGCAAACTAAGGAAGCAAATTTTCACTTCCTCTCAATACCACTCTTGGCCAACCTCAATAGCTATAGATCTCAGGATTTTAGTAATAATTTCATTATTATTTTGGAAGCAATAGGCTACTCTCCATATCTCTCCCTCTCACCGTTTTCCTCAAGTCTCTTCCACTCTTGGCATCATAATCTCGCCCCAAGTGAGAATACATGAGACTCATATATAGGAGGAGCGACCAATTCTTGTCATAAAGGAAAGGTATTGTGTATGCATTGGATTCCATCTAGTAGATTGTAACTTATTCCATTAAGGAGAGGTATGGATGCCTTAGTTAAGGAGAGTGTAACATATGCACTAAAGTGCGCGTAAGAGGAATATTTTATGACACATTTTTAGTGAGTGAAAAGGAATATGCCATTCTTTGATGACTGCAAAAAATAGAGTGTAATGTATTATTTAAAAGAGAGAGAGAGAGCTACATAGAGCCGTGAGATTCATGAAGGAGATGTGTGAATTTATTGCGAAGATAAAGTTGACTTGTAATCCCTTTTTAATAATAATATCAAAGTCTCATAAAAGATAATAACAATATTAATAATATTGAGGATTCAATCAATATTGAACTATTAGGATTGATTAATGATAAGTTATGTCATTTTTCTTCAACTTCGCTTAATTACCGATTTATGCAAGGTGATTTACTATTTTTGAAAAGTCGTGCTTGAGATGCTGGACACGACTTTCTACTTTTAGAAAGTCCTTCCAGAATTGTGAGAATGAAATTTTATTTAAAGAAATTCATCCATGAGTGGTATTTTTCTTTTGGAGAATAGGGACTTTGCACCCCTATTTCATGCATCTCCATGCCTTAGTAGATTGAGGACTTCGCGCCCTGATCTACTCCAAAGATCTAAGATTCCACAACTTGATCTTTTAAAATATTTAGGACTTTGCACACTATATATACAAGACTCCACGTCTTTATCTCTCTTGGATTTAGGACTCCATGCCCTAATTTCCATGCCCTCTCATCTACTATGCTTTGAAACTTTGCATTTCTCCTTATGGTACGGATTGTGAGCTTTTACCCATCTGATGCTTTGCTAGTAAGGCCTTGTTCAAATACCTGCACACATTACAACGTCATATATCAAAGGAATCGAATGAATTTCATAATTAAATTAACTTAATCACATTTTACTATGAATAATGCATGACTTCCACAGTCATTTTGAAGAAATGACTTCCACAGTCATTCATAATTGAACATGCTTGTCGGAAAATGACCAAGTACCCTACCACATCCCGCTTAGTACAATATTAGACATATATAATCACACAAATCATGCATCATCCATAAATCATAATTAACCATCCATTCCACATAACCATGAGCATCCATGGGTCTATGTGTCTCAATCTTGGATCACCATCCATATCATACACCTGCTTCATAAATTAGTTGCAAAAAGAGAAACACATGTATAACATTTACTTGATCAAAACCATTTAATACAGATAATCAAAGATACCACATGTAAGAGTAAATATGACTATATAAAACATTGTTCACCAATCTAGCGATCGATCTTCCATACATAAAGTTAATAAAAGGAAATATAACTATGTATACAAAAAATTATTCCTCAATCAAGTGATCAATCTGTTATATATATAACTCATCAAAAATCACTCTTGATAGGAGTGAGAAAACTATACTAGAAAAAAAATGGGACACTACATACTCCCCCTCTTGGTCTAAACTTGGCTCGAAGTTTACCTATAAAAAAATGGAAAATCAAGACACATAGAATATGCATCTTCCCAAGTCGTGAAACTATGACTATACGGGTCCCATTGGACCTTTACAGGGTCCACCATGCAGTGTCTGAGTTGTCGAGTGTGATTTTTCGAAATCCAAACTGGCTTTGCCTTCAAAGTCTCTTCATCCGTTACCTATAATTGATGCAAATATAAAATGTGAGAAGGATCATGAACATACTTACATAGTATCGAAATATGAAATACATCATACATATGATGAAAAACTAGGGGTAAAGCACAATGATATGTCACAGGTCCAACCCTTTTGATGATCTCAAAAGGCCCAATAAATTGAGGAGAGAGCTTATATCCTTTCTCAAACCTAATAGATGCTTTTCTGAGGCTTTACTTGAAGAAAAACAAATTTACCTTCTTTAAAACTACGATCCACTCTATGCATGTAAGCATAACTCTTCTATCTATCTCGTGACTCCTTTAATATTTTCCTTATAAGACACACTCATTCTTCCATTTCTTTAAGAATTTCAGGACCTACCGAGATTCTATCGTTTAATCTATCCCAACTTAAAGGTGTTATGCATTGTCTTCCTTACAATAAATCATAAGGTTACATATGAAGAAAGCGGTGATAACTGTTATTGTAAGGAAACTTAACAAGAGGAAGATAATATTCCCACTTAGATTGTTGATCCATTACATACATTCTAAGCATGTCCTCTAACACTTTATTTACTCTTTTAGTTTGGCCATTAGTCACTAGATGATAAGCTATACTGAAATTTAGTTGTGTTTGAAGGGCTCCCTGAGAACTAGTCCAAAATCTTCCTGTGAATATAGAGGCCATATCAGATATGATTTTCGTAGGAAAGCCATAAAGTCTAACCACCTTCTTGGTAAATACTTGTCCTATTTCAGATGCTTTGTAAGTATCTCTCATAGGTATAAAATGGGCACTCTTAGTAAGTTTATCTATCACCACCAAAATGGAGCTATGCCTTTTGGTTGTTTCAGGTAATTCAACAATAAAGTCCATAGATATCTCTTCCCATTTGGACTTAAGAATGTTATGTGGATGCAAATATCCTACTAGATGACAATGTTTTGCTTTAACTAGCTGACATTCCAAACATTTTGCCACAAAATTGGCTACATCCTTCTTCATGCCTGCCCAAAAGAAACTTTGCTTTAAATCAACATACATCTTTTGGACTCCTAGGTGAGCCATATATGTTGCACTGTGAGCTTCTTTCAAAATTAACTCACAAAGCCCATCTTCATCTCGAACTACAATCTTTTACATGAATTTCACCACACCATCACCATCACAAGAATACACTTATACCTTGATTTTTGTAGCCCCCTACCCAGAAAGAGAAGCTTTAACTCCCTTGCACCATTCATCTACATACTGTGCCCTCAAGATGCAATCCCATAAATCAACCGTCAATAGGATTACTGAAAATATTTGTGGTCTTCGATTGAGTGCATCATCTACTTTGTTAAATGTACCCTTGATGTAAGTTATGTCAAAATCATATCCACTTAGGAGTTCCGACCACCTTCTTTGTCTATAATTTAGATCACTTTGAGTAAATATATGCTGCAAACCTCTTTGATCTGTTTTCAATTCAAATTTCTTTCCCACTATATAATGTCACCAAAGTCATAAGGCATGAACTATAGTTGCTAGTTCTAGATCAAGGGTTGCATAGTTTTCCTCACGCGGTCTTAAATTCATAGAGGCATATGAAATCACCCTACCATCTTGTGATAATAGCACACCCAATCCATCTTTTGATGCATTGGTACATAATATAAATGGTCTATCCATATCTGGAATCTTAAGTATTGGAGTTGTAGTCAAGCATTGTTTGAGCTTGGAAAATGCTTGCTCACACACATTTGTCCAATTAAATCATACTCCCTTCCTAAGCAATGAGGTGATTGGGCTAGATATTTTTGGAAACTCCTCCATAAATCTCCAATAGTATCTTTCCATACCCATGAAGCTATGCACTTCATGCACATTAGAGGGTGTTGGCCATTCTGAAATTGCATCGATATTTGCTGGGTCAACAGAAATTCCTTCACTAGAGATAATGTGTCCAAGATAATGGATTTTTGATTGGAAAAAATATAATTTGGACATTTTTGAATATATTTTATTTTCTCTTAAGCATTGTAACACCAATCGTAGGTGTTTCTCATGCTCCTCTGGGGACTTTGAATAGATTAGGATGTCATCGAGGAACACTTGTACAAATTTGTCCAAGTAATTATGAAATACACTATTCATCAGACTCATAAACACTCTTGGGGCATTAGATAACCCAAAAGGAACAACCACGAACTCATAATGACCAAAACGAGTTTGAAAAGTAGTTTTGGAAATATCCTCTTCTTTAACTCTGAGCTAATGATATCCTGATCAAAGATCAATCTTAGAGAATATGGTAGCTCCCTTAATTTGATCAAATAGGTCATTAATGTGAGGAAAATGATATTTATTTCAAATAGTTACTCGATTCAATTACCTATAGTCAACACAGAGCTGAAGGGATCCATCCTTCTTCTTTACAAATATCACTGGAGCTCCCCAAGGTGAAACACTAGGTCTAATCATAACCCTATCCAATAACTCTTGAAGTTGCGCTTGCAACTCGCAAAGTTAAACAATAGACATTCGGTAGGGAGATTTGGATTTAGGTTCAGTACTAGGCTTTAGATCTATAGAGAATTCAATCCCTCGCTTTGGAGGTAAACCAGGAAACTCCTGTAGAAAGACATCAAAGAATTCTGAAAGGAAATTATATTGTTCAAAGGATGAAATATCTCACTCATTTAAAGTAATTACATCATACATTTGACATATTTTCCTAAGGATTCTCTTCATATGAAAGAATGAGATAAGTATTGAGGAAATAGGTCTCCTTTCCCCATGGATAACCATAGATTAGCCCTCATCACTAAAAAAATGAAGGGTTTTGCTTTGACAACTAAGCACAACCTAGTGAGCTTCAAGCTAGTCCATCCCAATTATCACATCATAGTGACCAAGTGGCATCACATAAATATTCATATTTGTGACACATATCCCCTAGTGTAAAGCTAACTCTTGCATTAAGCATTCAACCTTTTGAGATCGCCCTGAGGCCATCTCAACCTGATCAAAATCATTTTTCTCTATTCCCACCAATTTACATTTCAATAAAGCATTAGGAGAAATAAAACTTTCAGTTGCACCAAGGTCAATAAAAATAGTAACAACCATACCATTAAGCTTACCAGATGCTTTAAGAACTGTAGACTGATGCTCAACCTGGCAATTTTGCACAACTGCATGAATCTTATGGGCTCTGCCCAATCTCTAACAGTGGCTTGTTCCTACTCTAATTATGCTTCAGTGTTCTTTTCAAGGCAATATTTTTCATAATGAGGTCCTCCACAAGTCCAACATCCATTATTGGGAGAAGTTTTCATAAATTTAACCATTTTATTAAGTGGTTCTTGAGTGAGAGCATTACTTTGTTGAATATGTTGCCTTGGGTTATTTCTTTGGTTCTTAAAAGTATGATTCTTTTGAAATCCCTAATGATGTGAACCACTTGAATTATGTCTTACATATTGGTCTCCCCTTCGAGGAGGTTTCCCATGGAATGATATATTTGGGGTCTTATCCCGACCTTTGTTCCCCAATATTTCTTCCTCGGTTATAATTGCTTGTTGCACTACCTCATGCAACATATTAGGGCTCAAAATGTGCATCTTTTCCTTTATAATAGGATTCAACCCATACAAAAACTTGTTTACCTTGAGGGCTTTATTATTTAGATGGGTAGCATATCTAAGCAACTCCATGAATGGTGCTTCATATTCAAGGATTGTGTTAGTTCCTTGCTTAAGATCATGAAAATCGTTCAATTTCATCTACAAGTATTCATCGGAAAGGTACTTTGCTCAAAATTCCTCTTAAAATGGTTCCCATGTCAAGGTATACATGGAGTATCCCATTTCGGATTCTAAGTTCCTCCACCATAATAGTGCACTCTCCTTAAGTTGGTATATAGCCAACTTTTCCTTTCGGTTGCTAGAGTAGTTTCGCAACTCAAAACATAGGTGCATGCTTTCCAACCAAGCTTCTACTATCTCCCCTTTTGTGGTGCCCTTAAAGATAGGAAACTTAACTTTTTACAACTCTCTATGTACATCTCCATTAGATGGTATTTCTTGCCTCTCTACTTGAGATGAAGAACTAGGCACTTAAGGATTTCCCCCAACCCTACTAATCAAGACTTCATTCATATTTTGAAAAGATAACATCATATCCCTTACTTACCCGATGGATATTTTCTCAGATTATTTATCTTGGGGAGGTGAAGATAAGACTTCCTTCCTCCTCCTTTATGTTCTCTTTATGATTACTTAACATGACCAAGGAGAAATTTAGGTAAGTGAATAAATATTAGGAAGAAAGCCCTAGATCCTAGAGTTTTAACTTGGCTCTGATACCATACTTATGGTCCCACCTTACCAACCATCAGTATTATACTAAGGTTGACTCAAAATGTGATATTATTTTATTTTATTTTTAAGTTTTTAAGACGTAAAATTTAATGCAAGGTCATATATCTATATTTTTATTTTGATTTTTATTGGTGTTCTTTACACTGCACACTAATTTATACTAACTAACTAACCCATGGTAATATTAAACTTCTCATTAAAGCTACAGGGTCATGGTTCATCAAGATTCAAAATTACAACCATAAGTCTTAAAATCATATTTAAATGATAGAGTCTTTAGTGGGATAAATAATAGCAATTTTTACAAACCACAATTTCTAATAAGCTAATTGTTCATTCTATTGCAACTAAAAGAGTTTAAGAGTGACTAATTTGATTTTTTTCTAAGTAATATTCCTACGAATTCTTTGGTAAAACGAAGGAAATAAAAACAAGATAATTCAACTTCTAAAGGAGTGGTTTCCGATGATTATGAATTCATATGTGAGCTAACAATTACAACGATTTACCTACCCAAATTGAATTCAATAGGTTTTTAATTCGATGGAATCATCATGCTTATTCATTGCGATATTTCCAAAAGCACCTTGGTTGAAAATCCTAAATTCACTTAGCCATATTTATAGACAATTCATAGATGTAATTGGCTACAACCATTGAAGCATTATGTCAAACAGCTTGCAAAATGTACACCCATTGAGGCATTTTTTCAAACACTTACAACTATAACCCTTAAGGCGATTTCACCACAATTAACTAACATGAATATAAGATTACATAACTTATTTTTCATTGCCAGTCATGCCAATAGGTGAATCTAATACTTAAGTAGTACTATCATCCATCTTCATTGTTGCATATACAAAACTTTAGGCACATAAATGACTATAAACATTTAAGGAATTTTACAAATAGCTCGCAGTGATGTAGCTACATCCATTGGAGAATTTTGAACAACAATTAGCAGTCACAAAATAACTTGCTAACTATTAAACTATCAAACAAGCAATCACAAGTTATTTAAAATATCACTGTATTAACCATTGAAACGTTAAAACAAGAATTCTAAGTTTATATAATAGGTTATTTTCACAAATAGAGATTACCAGGTAAGTCACAGCTAAAAGAAAAAAAACAGTGAAACAAAACACCAGGCAGCAACAACAAATCTATAAAATATAACAATGTAAGAACCAGATTCTGAAACTCTATTTTTTTAAATCAAAGTTGGGGTTACATGGCCATAAGGCATAGTTACCCCGCGAAGTTAAAAATGAATCGAAATAGAAATTCCCATAAATGTGATTCTTTAAAAATACAACCAAAAACAAATTCCTATTATCTCATTTATCACTTTTTTTCAGACATATAATATGCAAACTTATCTACAGTTCTAAAAAAGAGAAGAAAAACCAAATTTATGCTATTGATATGTTTTCATATACTCATGGCATCCTGAATACTTCAGCCATTAAGACATGATGTCAATTAACTTGCAACAAAACTTTACAAAAAGAAATCTTACATAAAATAATATATAGTTATTGCAAAATTCCTTCAACATTTAGTGTACATCATTTGATATACATCTAAGTTTCAGTCAACAACCAAATAAGAAAAAAACATTTAATGAACTACAAAAAAAACACAATATAATGTTGCCAACATAGCTGGCAATGAATTTATACAGCTCAAAAAGGTGGGAGTATGCACCAGCTCCAAAGTGAGTATGATCTAGCTCCAATATCCTTACCAAGTCATTGTGAACCACCCGGTTTTCCTCCCAACCATATCCAAGAATAACTTCTCCCCTTAGAACCCCCAAGCTGAAAAATGTCACAAGCAATATCAAAAACAACATTAGAGAGATTTGCAAGGAAAACTAGAGACAAATTTTCACTTCCTCTCAATACCACTCATGTCCAACCTCAATAGCTAGAGATCTGAATATTTTAGTAAGAATTTCAGAATTATTTTGGAAGCATTAGGCTACTCTCCATATCTCTCCCTCTCACCATTTTCCCCAAGTTTCTTCCACTCTTGGCATCATAATCGCCCCCCAACTGAGAATAGAGGAGACTCATGTATAGGAGGAGTAATGTGCATGCATTGCATTCCATTTAGAGTGTAACTTATTCCCATAAGGAGAGGTATGCATGACTTAGTCAAGGAGAGTGTAACATATGCGTTAAAGAGAGTGTAAGAGGAATATTTTATGACATATTTTTAATGAGTGAAAAGGAATGTGCCATTCTTTGATGAGTGCATAAAATAGAGTGTAATGTATTATTTAACAGAGAGAGAGAGAGGGAGAGAGAGAGAGTGAGTTACATAGAGCCATGGGAGTCATGAAGGAGATGTGTGAATTGTTTGAGGAGATAAAGACGACTTGTAATTCCTTTTTAATAATAATATCATAGTCTCATAAAAGATAATAATAATATTAATAATATTGAAGATTCAATTAATATTGAGCTATTAGGATTGATTAATGATAAGTTAAGTCATTTTTCTTAAAATCCCCTTGATTACCAATTGATACAAGGTGATTTACTATTTTTGGAAAGTTGTGCTTGAGATGCTCCACATGGATTTCTATTTCTAGGAAGTCATTCGATAATTGTGAGAATGAAATTTTTTTTAAGGAGATTCATGCATTAGTGGTATTTTTCTTTTTGAGAATAGGGATTCTACACCCCTATTTCATGCATATATGTTCCTTAGTAGATTGAGGACTCCACACCTTGATCTTCTCAAAAGATCCAAGATTCCACAACTTGATCTTTTTAAATATTCAAGACTCTGCGCCCTAAATATATGAGACCCCAGGTCTTTATATTTCTTGGATTTAGGACTCCATGCCCTAATTTCCATGCCCTCTCATCTACTGTGATTTGAAACTTTGTGTTTCTCCTTATGGTACCGATTTTGAGCTTTTACCCGTCTGATGGTTCACTGGTAAGGCCTTTTTCAAAGAGCTTCAGACATTACAATCTCATAGATCAAAGGAATCAAATGAATTTCATAATGAAATTAACTTAATCACATTTTACCGAGAATAATGCATGACTTCCACAGTCATTTATAATTGAACATCCTTGTTGGAAAATGACCAAGTACCCTACCACATCCTGCTTAGTACAATATTAGACATATATAATCACACAAATCATGTATCATCCATAAATCGTAATTAACCATCTATTCCACATAACCATGAGCATCCATGTGTTTATGTGTCTTAATCTTGTATCACCATCCATGTCATACACATGCTTCATAAATCAGATGCAGAAAGAGAAACATATGTATAACATTTACTTGATCAAAACCATCTAATATAGATAATCAAATATACCACATATAAGAGGACATATAACTATATAAAACATTTTTACCCAATCCAATGATCAATCTTCCATACATAAACATAAAATAAAATATAACTATGTATATAAAAAAATATTCCTCAATCAAGTGATCAATCTGTCATATATATAACTCATCAAAAATCACCCTTGATAAGAGTGAAAAAACTATAGCAGAAAAAAATAAGGGACACTACATATTGGCTGAGCCAATAGTCTCTTTAGCCAGTCAACCACGTGCCATATTCCAAGCACAAATGTGGTATCTCATAAAAAACATCAATCCAAAACCATCCAGGGATTCCAGAGACTAAGCATATCAACCCATGAAACAATGATTCCACCTCAGAGTCTCATATCACAAAACCATCATTAGATTGGTCTCTACCAAAGCCTTCCAAGGCTCTAGAGTGTTTGCTCCAACCAAGGTTCCATGACTAGTAGCTCAACCCACAGCTTATACAGGGCTCCATAATATTTTTCCAACTAAGGCTCGAGGACTAGTAACTCAACCCACCAAGGGCCCCAGAGTGTTTTTCCAACCAAGGCTCTAGCAACTAGTAACTAAACACATGCTAAAGGAAACATGAGATCCAATCAAAACAAAAAAAATAAATAAACCCACAATTTCCATGGTTATCCAAGAAATGCAAATGCTAGGCAAATCCACTGTCAATCTAGGAAATCCTCCATGCTAGTGACAAATCATGACCAATAAAGCACATGCATAACCTATGCATGCCAAAAATAGTGAGGAAAACATACATGCAAGTTGGCACCTACAAGAAAAACATGTTTTAGTTGTTGAACTCGATTCCCTCTTGTTCTTTCTTGCTCTCCCTTTTCCTTCTCACTCCAAAACACCAAGTATGCCACGCTCTCCAAGAGTTCTCCAAGAAAACTCTGAGTGTCCAAGAGTATGAGAGAGAAGGAGAATAGAAGAGAGCTCCACGATAACTTGTCAAAATCTTACCAATTGATCCTCATAAGCCTTTTTATTAATGAGGCCTCTATTTTCTTCATTTTTCATTATTTTCCATCATTTTCCTCCTCACATGTAACCTGACGACTTTCACCTTCCTTTTCTCCTAATTTCCTTTATTTCCGCAAATAAAATGCCAATAAATGCCTCATGCCTTTCCAATTCCTTTTCCATTTCCCTTTCCAATTTCCTTAGCCATCAATCAATCACCATTGATCCCCATCACTATGCTTTTTCCCAACATTCATCTTGGCATATGTGTCTCATGACTATGGTCTTATATATTTTTACATGGATTTTTTACCAGTGTTGTTATATGGTTCAGCCATAAGATGAGGCCCACAATGGTAATCTGGTTGTATATTAATCATATACTTCATAATTTCATACTTATAGGGTATGCATTTCTTTTTTTTACTTATTCATTTATCAGTGTCTACTTATAAATTTTGTGGTTTGAATGGAAGAGAATGTCATACAGGAGGATCCTCAACTAGAAGAGGACCACGGGGAAACCATTGGAACAATGTCGATTAGCTCACAAGGTAAATAATCACATTTCAAATGTATTTTTTATTACTAAAAAACTACTTCAATGATATTTGATAGTTGACCATATAAATTTAATATATTTTGTAGGTGATGCTCCCATGCAACATCCTCAACTCTGTGACAACATCACAACAAAGGGTACAACATGTCAAAGGAACCAATTATAATCACCATCAAAATATTCCTGGCCAGAACATGAAAATGTAGAAATGCATGAAAAATGTTTGAACTATATGGGTCGTAATAACAAGATCTAAAACAAAATTGATGATGTCAAATGTTATAATGTATAGTATAAGACTTATTGTTGTAAAATATTTTGATGTAAAAAAAAACATATTGATATATAAATATCTTTAAAGGAGTTATTACATACATTTTTGTACTTATGTTAGAAAGATATGAAATTTACTTAGAAGTTGCGAGACAATGAATATCAACAAATATGTTTATTTATCAATTTTCTATTTTTCTAGTGTGTATGAATGAATCTTAATGTCTTCATATCAACTTTTTTATAGTAGATATATTGGGTACTAGGAAATGGAGAGTGATGTGAAGGGGCGGGGGGAGGGGCCATAAGAGCTTCCACCTTCACATGGTTGTCCTTGTTCACTGGAGAATAATTTGGGATTTGGATATCCTTGGAGAAAACCTCCCTCATTCCAAATGATGAACAACGAAGTTATTGTTGACTTTGTTACTACTCCAAATCAGGAAACCTTTGCTCCAAGATTTGACTACTTCAACTAATTATTCTTGCAACTAAGAGGAGCTTATTGACGTATTCATGTGTCTCAGTCTTATCTAAATTTTATTTACTCATAAAAATGTTTCTTAATTTATTTTATTATTTTTCTTATTCTTTATGTACCTTTAACAAATTGTATGTGCATTGCACATATTCATATTCTAGAAAGTTGTCATCCATAAATGTAACATGGATGGAAATGAATTAAACGAATTGTTCATCTTGAGAAGCCATTCCTTGTGAGGTGTACACCCTACCTTTCTCATTTTAATTACGATATTCCTTTGTTGTTAGTTATTTACTAATCATATTTCAATTATTTGTTAGTTATTATAGTGCTTGGAGTCCTTAATTCATGGATTACATGCATCCACTTTGTCAACTTCATCCTGCAATCTTGTAAGATAATCTCATTCACATCATCATGCATGGGATAGGGTTTCGATTGCTTTATAGGAGAAGCAACCAATCCTAAGGTACAAACCCTAGATCATTGTAATTCAACCCTTAGGTAGAGTTCACAAATCAATATACTGAAATAATTAGGACATTGTCTTTCAATTTCATCTCAACTCACTAGGTTTCTAAATTAGCGAGAGCCCAAATGAGAAGACCATAGATTCAATAATCAACCAATAGATGTCTACCATATTTTTAGTCAAATGAAATTAATAAAATCATCTGCATATGTCTACCATTTTCATAATGGGGTTGGAAAGACATAATCATCAAATTCATTTCCTTATGTGGTTCTAAGGTTTCGGGAGTTATCTTTCTTTGAGATGGTTGGGCTTAGTTACAAACTAGAATTTTCGTAGTGCATCATCTAAATATAGTTTAGGGCCCATTTTTTACACATGAATGCATCTTTAGACTCGCCTATTTCCTTAATAGAGTCCAAACTCTTGGTGACCTTTTTCTCAGTGGAAATCGATACCACTACCTAGCTCTCTATTATTTCAAGACTTTTTCTTATGTAAGAATCTTTGGGTCGATTCATTGTTGGATTTCTAAGGCCGCCAATTTAATTTAGAAAGTGTCCATATTTTCTAGTCATATTTTCCCTTGTAGGTATGTTGCGATGGGGCCCAATAGGTCCAATTTTGCCTAATGTGTGTAAAAGCCTCTGCATTTTAAGTAGCGGAGTGCACAACATGGAGGTTACTAGGAGCCAAGGGGTTTTAGGAAGGTCAAAGACCCTTAGATTTTTTTTTTTTTTTTTTCTGAGCACTTCCCATGGCTTTTAGAGCATAGTATTGTAATAGGAAAAGTTATATAAAGGGTTGTCATAGAAAGTCTAAAAAAAAAGAGAAATCACTCAGATTTCAGTTGTTTTGAGTCAATTAGGGGATGATCTTTCTATATTTTGGTGAAGAGGAAGGCTCTTGCAGTTGTGTGTACAGAGACCTTGGTAAGCCCGCAACTGAGTGTGATGGACCATGTAGCTGTGTGCATAGGGTTGGAAACATATATGTATTAAAGATCTAGGATAATAAAGAGTATTTGAAGAAAATCTATGTCTGAACTCTATGCTTGTGTGTCTTCTTTATTTATGCTCAATTGAATTCCAATTATCTATATTATTTTCTCAATTACTCCACAAAGATCTAGATGCACTATTATTTGTTATGTTATGCATGATTAGACCCTTGGGCAAAGCTCATAACTCTGTATCTGAAACTACTTTAAGTTTTTTGATTTTATGGATAAGGATTCATGAAGGTTAGATCATGCTTGAAACAAAAGAAACACCTTACTCTCACATCACATAGCCTTCTTAATGTGGAAACCTAGTTCTAGAATCCCCTAATACTACCTCGGTGAGACTGCAGCCTGCACTAAGAGGGTTGTTGCCGAAAGGGCTAGTAGTATAGGGTGTTGTTGGTTAGTGCAACTAACTCTAAACCTAGGTCCAAGCCCCCTCGAGCCAACAAATAGTTTTCTTTTTGGGACCAGGATCTATCTGAGGGATGTGTCATGTGGCGTAAGTGGATAGCAACTAAGAAATAAACAAGAAGTGGATAGATTAGAAATTGCATGAGTTTGCAGCTCAGGAGAATCATAATCAACGCTTGTCAAAATAAACGTTGTTATAGAGGTGTCTTTACACAAAAGTACACTAAGTTTTCTTTTCAACATTCCCTTTCAAATTACCTGAATGGTTGTCTAAATTAGAAATAACGAACCAACTTGGAAGCATGAATATCCTATTGTGTGGACTCTAGAATTACTCAAACATCTTGAAGGATTTGACTATAAGGCTGCAAGGGTTGTTTATTACTAGATTGAATTGATGTTGAGTGGTTTCATCACTAAATTTGCAATCAATACTTTTGTGTCTTATAGCGAAGCTAAACAACAATTCTTCAAAGGTCCGAGAGGTAAGTACCAAAAATTTCTAAAGACCTAGATTAAAATGTTGTTGTGAAGGAAAGCACTTATGCCTTTATGTTAATGTCTAAGAGAGGTGAGACTCTATCTACATGAAGTGGTAAGCAATTCAAAGTAGATCTAGACAAATTTGTCGAGAGTGAATACTGTCCTTTATTCAAAGAGTTTGAAAGTGAAGAAGAAAGAAGTAGCCCTAGTAGTCGTAAAGGTCTGACACAGTCACTAGATCGGGGTACTTCTAGAAGTCCACATCCATCCACTCCACCTCCACCTTCACCTCTACCTCATACACCTACCCCTCCACCTCCACCTTCACCTCTGCCTCATACACCTATCCCTCCACCTCCACCTTCACCTCTACCTCATACACCTATGCCTCCACCTCCACGTCCAATGAAAATGCCTATATTTAGGGGTTAGGGATCAGAGGATCCCAATAAATTTTGGTTCATCACAGAAGCTATGTCAAAACCATAGTAGGTCAGCGACGATGACATGAAGAAAGTGCAACTAGTTATAATGCTACATGATAGAGTGCATACCTGGTACATCATATATAGTACGACTCGTATGGCTGCTTCGTTAGTTAACATGAAATATGCACTTAATGCAGAATTTAGGAAGCCCATGTCACAAGTTGAGTGTGTGAAAAAAATAAAGGAGATCAAGTAGAGGGTTAACAAGTCTGCTTGGGATATAGATCAGTGACTAAATTATTTACTGAGCCAGGCTAATCTTCCAATTTTAGATGAACAATATAGGGACTACTGCATAGATTCGCTATTACCTCACTTAACATTCCCATTATCTAAGAAAAAGATTCAGTATCAAGATGAAGCATTGGAAATTGCAATGAATCTAGAAGCTTTGCCAATCCAAGACACAAATATAGGAGTTCAACATATCCAATCGTAGTTATTAAGCTAGCATATAGAGTTGCAGGATCTAAAGATGGGAAAGGAGGGTAAATCAGAAACACATTCTGAAGTTTGGTGCACGAAGTCCAAGGCTGAAGGTCATCATAAATATCAGTGCCCTGTATTCTACAACTAAATATCTGGGAGGGGTCCCAACCTATTGAAGGCAGAATCTTCAACTGGATCAAGCACTGCTGCAAGTACCTAGTGTAGCATCTATTAAGTGTCGAGACAACATTCAAAAAATAATTGTTCTATATTAGAGAAGTTTATAGAGTCTCCAAAGCAAATCTTCTATAACTTTTGTAAATTGGTTCATCCTATTGGAAGGAATTGTCAGATATATGAATTAATGATGGACAAGACTTCGTTGCATAGAATGCAGGGTGAAAACTATGCGCAGAACAATTAAGGATCACCTGTAGCTTACAAAGGATTCCAAGGATGAGGAAGAGGTCGAGGAGAAAACATTTTCTACAACTCTGGAGGACCAAGACACTTTATGCACAGCTATCAAAATCCAACTCACCCTTCTTGTCAATACTGTTAGTAGTTTTATGATGTTAAAGAAGATTTCCCAGTCTTAATAGCGAAGATGTAGGAGAAGAAGAACGAACAACTGACGTAGAATATTTAGATAATGAGATCCGAGCCATGTGAAGATGATCCCAGTATCAACATAGTCACATGAAGCGGTGTAGCCACTGGTGAAGACAAGGTTGATAGAAGAAAACTAGTATCAGATATATGGTTTCAAAAGGTCATTGAGAAGAATGTTGGATTGGATTTACATAGAGAAAATAGATGTTCATGGAGGAAAGAAAACATTTTATGGATCTAGGTGCTTCTATATCTAAGGATCACATACCGCTAGTTCTATGAAAGGAGAAACCTAAAGAAGCTACTGTGACATAGGATTCAGATCCCACGGTGTTAAAATCATTTATGAAAACTTGCATGAATTTATTACCGAATCAGAAGGAAGTACAAGGATTGCAAGAGCTTATAGATAACTATGCTAGCAAGGTTAAGTCGTTACCAGAACAACACAGAGTTAATAGGGTGAACTGAAGTAAGAAGAGAGTTGGTAGGGTTATGCAGTTGACAGCACACATTGGTGCTTTTGAAATGGACTACATAATCCTAGAATTAGGCTCTGATACTAACGTATTGCTAAAGGAAACTTGGGAATGTATGGGGAAGCTGAAATTATAGTGGTTTCCAATTCATTTGTGCATGGAAAATCAGAAAAATCTAATTCCAATGGGTCGCTTGCATGGAGTAACTATACATATTGAAGGCGCAAGAGAAATGGAAGATTTTGAAGTTATTGAGATACTAGGTGACAGTAATCCATACCCAGCATTGCTCGTGATCAATTAGGACTTTGACATAAATGCTACCATTAATTTAAAGATGCGAAGCATGATATTTGAAAGCAATGATATTCGAGTGATTGTTCCGTTGGATCTAACAGAAGGTGCACGATACACAGAACTGAACCATGATTATTATGAAGATGAAGACGTTGAGAACATATATAAGGTAACTGTGTGAATTGAATATTGGATCAATCCTACTGCAGATGTAAGGATCAACTGGGAGAAGGACAATTCTTGCCAATCAGATTTAGATGAAGAATTAGAAACATAGAAAATTTTAGGGGCGAATGTTCGCCCTTTGGCGAAATTAAGGGGTTTTAAATTTTTAGTGGGCGAATATTTTGTATCATAGTACATTTTTACAAATCACCTCAAATAGCCCACCTTATTTTAAGAGAGAGGGTAAAAAAGGTAAATTTAGCCCTTGAAATTAGGAGTTACAACCTTCTATTCGCCCATTTTCAAGAATAGGTTTTATTTA
>APFE030579799.1:0-12876 GCA_000404065.3 Pinus taeda
AATCATCAGGATCTGGCCACTGAGCCACCCAAAAACGTCATCCTCGAAAAAGTGTATAATTTGTCCCCCTCCAGTATGAGGTGCTAGGGATGCCCATCACTCCTGTCTAGGGTCCCTGGGACCAGCTATACCCGAAATCATACCAGGCCTCATCATAGGCACTCTCTCTAAGATAAAGGACATGATCAAAGTTTTGTACCCAAACTCCCTTTGGTCCCGGGTCTTACACGCTGTCAACTCTACTTTCACCTAATGAAGGACTCCCTCACACCAGTTGAATACCTCTAGTTGTAAGAAGTCCAATGCCAATAGCAACTAGGCCTTTGTAGCCACATGCTAACTCTTAGACCCTACCAGGTGTATGATCATCCATGGAATAAATCTCATTGGTCTTTTTCTAATCCGATCTATAGGAATCCTATTGCTCACTAGTTGACTGCCATCTCTACGGTACATTTGGATTAACTCTGCGCTGGTCCTAGGATCAACTCTCCCTCCTGTTAGGTTTACTCATGCACTTATGTAGGATAAACCAATGAGGAAATATATATCGTCTCTCTTGATTGAAAGCTCATCCCATTGTTGGATGATCTAGCTAAGGAGATCCTCCTGATGCTTCATCAGGTCAATTTTGGCATACTTTAGTAGCCTACACCTTTGCAAAGTGGCCAAAAGCGCTAGATCATTTAACACTTGTAGTTCCTCGGCATCATGAGCTCTTTCTCTCCATAGACTCATTTTGAAAGCTTAATTCCTGCACAATAGAACCCTTGAACTAGTCTGCGGCTAGAAAAAACCCTTAGGAAATCAACAAAGCCATGTTTATCTTGTAATTGACTAGTTAACACGTCCCTATAGTGCCCACAGGGCATGCTAACACCCCTCCCTTTCACGGGCAGGGCGTTTAATGCGCCTCATATCCCGGGCAACCCCGTTAATTGGCCAAGCCACCTAGGGCTTGCTTAAAACTTCAAAATTAACCAGCAAAATGACTAAAATAAGTATTTAAATGTAATATAGGGATGAAGCCATCTACCTGGAACTAGCGACATGTCGAATGGTCACCTGGATTGCTCACAATCGCTCGGGAAAGTTTTACTTCTTTTTCTCCCTAAAGCACTCTCACAGAACTCAAACAATGAAAATGAGAGCCTGTCACCCTTCTTAGAGTCACTCTGGAGGTATGAATCACTCTATCTAGTCATTGAAATTGAGGTTTTTCATTCCTATATTAAATAGGCACCATATTGATATGCTATCAAATTTTGGTTATGCTTTGATGATATTTTAGTGTCTTTATGCAGAGTTGACTGAGTTTGACTCTCGATGAGCACGTTATTTTTTGGGACTTTTTTCTCGCTCTTAAAATGAAAAATCCCTGATTTACCTTCTTCGGGCTCGTAAAACTCCTACCAAGAAGATATGAGCACTTTCTTTTTGGGACCTCTTATCACTCTTGAACTGAAAAATCCCTAAGTTACCTTCTTCGGGCTCGTAAAACTCCTATGAAGAAGACTTGAGAAATTATTGTATCTCTTTTTTCATGCCCTTTTAACTGAAAAAAGACATATCGAGTTTTCTTCATCTGACTCATTAAATTTTTATGAAGATCTATTGAGTTTTCTTCGTTTGACTCGTTAAAATTTTCTGAAGAATATCGAGTTCAATTTGTGTCCTTGTACTCGTAAAAAAATGAGGTAGACGTCTATTGAGCATAGGTTTATCACTTAATCCTGACTCAATGGACTAACCTACGGAAAATGAATTGTGCCAGGTATACTATTAAACCTTTGTCGCACTCGGTCATCAACCATGATAAAAGTACCTCCTTGGAGTTGTTCTTTATTATCTTTCCAGACTCTATAAATATGAAAATACCACCGAGTTTACCTATCTGGACTCGTTAAACTTAATCATATGGGGAAAACTTGGACAACAGAGTGACTCAATATCTATATTCGGAAGGATCTTTTTGCAGCAGTCTATCCCTTGAACATGACACTCCCTCAACAAACCTCTTTTGTCAGCCTTGAACTGAATCTTACCATCCTATGAGTTTAGCCTTCATACTTTGATGTTCCTACATCGCTGTATCCTAGCACTCTTCGACGTTCATGATTCTAGGCTGCCTGGTAACCTTGGTGCCGTGCCTTCTATTGTTTAAGGGATTCGTTTATCCTCTGCTTCCTATATTGACCATCCATCATATACCTTAATATTTCCCTCCATCTGTTTGACCCATTGCTCAAAATTTATCTCCAAAACAATCATTGTTGTCCCGTTTCGTTTCAACCGATGTAGGACACCTCACTGCTTGCCTTTTGAAATATATCTTCCTATCAACTTCAACGCTCTACTAGGAAGTAAATCCAAAAACATATCAGTACCCTAGAACCTGCAATCCTTAGTGGAAGGTTACCTTACGTTTGATTAGGGGTTTTCATCATTGGCTCCCAGTTGAATGATTCTATGAGTGTTCGACGACAAAATCCTTCTCAAACTCATTAGATTGTATTGTGCATCCTGGAGACCATCATCCTTATCGGTGGCCATCCTCGTGTCTATTACTAGTTTTCATCATTGAATGGTAATCAAAAGATTTCTCACATGTTCAAATTTAAATCCTTTATTCACATGTGCAAAATTATGTTGTTCAAATAATCAGTGACCAAGACCTTGGGTAGAGGCTTACATCACTCAACCTTGTTTCCTCTCCCAAGCTACGTATATTGTTTTTAGAGACAATTCGTCAGATTGATCATATTATGACACAACTTCCACATTGTGCCTATTGGCGGACATGATAGTCATACCTCTTTTATGAGAAATTACCCTGACACATCTACTAAACATGGGAATGCCTGATGCAGGACATGATCTTATATTTTTTACATATGTGGCTTGTTTTAGGTCTCCCATAGTCCCGAAGCTACAATCCTCTCTCCCTTATACTACAATATTTATAAAGTATTTCGGCCATTGTCTTCGTATCTAACCTCACACTTTAAGGGGGAATCTGTTATACAACAAAATGACCACCTCGTCAGCTCAGAGGAGAAAGACACATTGGTTGGAAGAAATACCTAAGTTACATGCCTATTTTCCACTGTAACACACCCCAGAAACAAAGAGGAAGAGTTATAACACTTCCTAGCTTTCAACCAAAAGTGTTAATCCCTAGGTTAACACTTTGTTTTTTTCTAAAGGGCAGCGTTAATAGATATTTATGAGATTCTGGAGGTCAAAGCACGAGTTGACTGATTGACACTCTATTTTTCACTCAAATTTCAGTGCGAAAAGCAGGAAACATCTGCCTCAAGCTTAACTAAGGACATTGTTATTCCTAACGGAGTCTCATGGGAAGGGAAAGAGAAATAAAGCGAGGAAACATACAAGCTTTTGCCTCATTGGAGCTCATGAAAGAATTGGAAAGGATGAGCATCTCTCCATCCATGAATTGGAGGCTTCGTCATTGTAACAAAGGTTGAATGGTTGTCAAAAATTTGCAAGAGCTTAAGTATTGTTATGCTGCCAAGAAGTTGAGAGAGAGAGAGAGAGTGGAGCTGAAGGACTAGAGGAGGCTTGACATAGCCAATATGGTTGTAATTATTCTTCTTCTATCTAATAATATAGATCTATTTATGTGTTTTCTACTTGATGGTGTCGATATTGTATTCCTTTACATGTTGGTTCAATTCCATGATTAATAAGTAGCTTAAATGCATGCTAGATTATAGTCTCTTATATATTGACGTTTTGATTATCAAGGCTTATATGTTGTGGAGATTACGCTTTGTCTTGTTTATGTGTAGGTTCTGATCTAGGAGATGGCAGAGAGGTTTCCACTTTTCCACAATGAGTTCTCCAGTAGGACTACACCAAAGGCTGAGGTAATCTTTCTCCTTTTTCTTTGTCAATCATGGATTAATATGAATATATGTGTGTTTTTTTGTGACAGTTGCAACTAATCTTCAATAGTTTGCCTTGGGTCTCGGGAAGACACGAGAGGGTATTTCATCGACAACCACCTGTGCATTAATCCCTATAACACCTGTACCATCATGCTTACCCTTTCCATTTCTTGTTTCAAAGTAGCTCCAGGTATGTTGAAATTTTTTCTTCTTGTGTAGTCGGTTCAACTAGTAAAAAGTGTGTGCTAACTTGAAATTGCCTGAAAAACCATTTGACCATATCTAATGCTTCTTGAATGATATGTCATTTCTTTTAAATGATTCATAAATCAAGTCAAAGCAATGTTTTACAAACAATGTATCATGCTCACAATAATCATGGATGTAAAAGTGATACCCCTTAATCACATCACGCGACTCGTTAGTGCTATCCCTACCGTAAAGGTTCAATTATGCATGTATGTACAGAACATGTACAGATATGGACACTTGGTAAGAGTGATAATAATCACTTTGTATCTCTATCTGAGGATCAAATGTGTAATGCTAAAAAAACTCCACCACTGATAAGATTGTGCCTAGCTGAAATACTTCGCAAGAATGCTTAAATTCGGATGCTTTCCACTTGGATCTATGTGAGTGCTTGATATATTTATAGATCTAGTTTTGAAACACCCCCATGAGTTATAAAACAAGAATCTCATTCTCAATATAGTTGATCCTCTTAGGTACCATAGTTGAAGAAGATGGTTGATTTCCAACGAAATAATCATAATGCTTCCATGTGATGGTGACATCTAACATCCCAGACTGGTTGGGATCAATAAGAAAGTTCCTATAGAACAATGCCAAATAATCACATTCAATGCATCTTCTCCCAGCTATACATATTTTCTTGTAAAACAAATCTTCTAGATCCCTTCTGCATAATATTGATGAAACAAAATCACGAACTGTAGGAGGAGGAGGGTCACCATGATAGGTATTCTTGCAAAATTCCCAAAAAGTGTCATAATGAAGTTGAAATTCAACATGGTATTGGAAAAAACATGTTTCATAGATTATATTAGGCATAATAAGCTGTGGCTTCAATTTTTGAAACATCCTTATGGATATATTCACATGGTGATTTCTTCCCTAAAATTCCTCGAACAATGCAACTTTTGTCATTTCTACAATATTCTTAGCATGTTCCACATACTCACCTTTAGCTACGCAATGTCATACGGCATGATTTCTATCTAGAATAGAATGGGAATGGCTCTCCCAAAACTATACCACAAATGCTTTGATTCCTGCTGTAAGCTTGTCTTGATAGGCTTGCCTGGTGATAAGATCCCAACAAGAAAATTCATCATTTTTATTCACTCTAACCCTCAATTTAGTATGCTTGTGCAATGCTTTTCTCAAGATATGGAGAAATTTTTACATTGTTGCCTTGATGTACTTGGTGCAATAATAACAATTGTAATTTCCCTATGCGCAACTTGAACACCATGTTTTCTTGATCTTCCAAACATAGCAAATGCCTTTGATATATTTTCAGTGACATTCATATGTGTGTTCTTGCTTTTAGCATCTTGGACACCCAAAATATTTGTGGCATGTTTTAGTTTCTTATGTTTGATTAACCCATGTAGTATTTGAGCTTATGAAACAACTGAATTTTCTAGAGATATTGTTGAATGATGTTGTTGACATGGTATATAATAGTGCGAGAAGGGATAGGCTCCCCAAACCATTGCAACTCCCTGTTATCCTGTCAACTTAAGAGGAAACAATTCATTCTTCCAACGGTTGATTAACTTGATAGGGAAAATTTTCTTCCTCTAGTGGTTGATTAGCTTGGCATGGCACATTTTGTTCCCCTAATGGCAGTTGATCAACTCGATAGGGAACATTTTCCTCTAGTGTTGATTAGGTCCATAGGGCACATCTTGATCATCATCTAGTTGATCAGCTTGATGGGACACATCTTCTCCCTCATGTGGTTTTTCAATTTAAATCCTTGCATAGTGAAATAAAAAATATACTTGTAAGTCAAGTGAATCATCATCATAATACAAGTGAATAGTAAATATACACATGTTTATTTAAGAAATCACCATAGGTGGAAGGTCATGATATGATTTGACAGTAGGAAACTAGGAAATAGAAGCTGACATGGACCTGTTATCACTTAGAGAAAACCCTTGTTGTGGGAAAAAATATAAGGTAACCTCTAACCAATCTTTTGAAGCAAAATCTAACCCTTTCAATTCTAAGGGGAATCCCTCATATAACTTAGTCAAGTCTGACTGGTTATGTACTTAACATATCGACTAAATATTATTGGATTAAACAAAATTGGTTTGCAAAGGACAGGAAAAACCATTGGGCATGGAGTTTGTTTGACAACAAGTTACTAATTCCAGGCTATATGAATAAAATACAGAGGCAATGTAGAAACAAATTTCTTAGATAATTCATCATTCAACTTTGATAGAGGAAAATAGAAATAAATACTGAGAACATAACAACTGGTGAATTCCATGAAAGGTATTTAAGTTGAAAACATATAACAATTTGGAAATTCTAAATCTGGGATGATAATCAAAATTTAGATTTAATAACTCAATTTCCAAAACTACTAATTCTAGGCTATATTAATAATATACAGAGGAAAGGTAGAAACAAATTTCTTAAATAATTCCTCATTCAACTGTGACAGAAGCAAATAGAAATAAATACTGAGAACATAACAACCGGTGAATTATGTGAAAGATA
Source organism: Pinus taeda (assembly GCA_000404065.3). Classification (NCBI taxonomy): domain Eukaryota; kingdom Viridiplantae; phylum Streptophyta; class Pinopsida; order Pinales; family Pinaceae; genus Pinus; species Pinus taeda. Next base: position 6,678 of record APFE030579799.1, read on the forward strand.
TTTAAGTTGAAAACATATAACAATTTGGAAATTCTAAATCTCAGCTAATAATCAAAATTCCGATTTACTAACTCAATTTCCAAAATGTGGAACACTTATGGATCAGATTGTGAAATAAAATAAATAACATGCACTAGAAAACAAACAAGAAACCCATTGTTAGTGTTGGTATCTTCGTCCCTCCGTCAGAGATCAAATCCTCTTGTTGCATTTCATATTAGGTGTCCCGCCTAGTCATCTGCATCCCATTAGGTGCATCGATCATCTGACGGTAGTGGCTTTCCTACAGTTTCCCTCATGTCATTTACCTGCTGGTTCATGTTTGTTCATTAAAAAGCATATACAGTCACCTTTTTGTCTTTAAGATTGCAAAGGTCCATTTAGGGTTTCATTGTCATTTAGGTCTAGGGTTTCATTATGGTTTCATCAAAAAGTGTTTCAAGGTTTCCAATAACCACCAGCAGGCACATGAGGAAGTTTCAGCATCAATAATTTTTATCATCAAGTGCTCAAAAATGTGTCTTTCCTCAAAACTCTGTTTTGAGGAAAAACATAGTATTTTGCTTTTATGGTACAAATTAATGTAATTTAATTTCCCCCATATGTAAATTACTTCCCCTGCAACCCTGGTCACTTTCCCTAGCCCCAGTAGATCCAACCCCCTGCAAAACAAGAAAAGCACAGGTCATTTAGTTCATCACAAGCTCAAATGAAGTGAAAAAGTTAAAAAAACAGAGTTTAAAAATAAAGTCAAATTCTAAACATTATGAAAGTGGGTTTTATGAGCCAAAAATTAAAAGCTACATGTATTAGTCATTCCTTCAATTTGAAAAGTTTATTTGCGCTCCAAGACAAAGTGGAAGCAAGGCAAAGTTGTTGTAGTGAGCAAGTGAGAAAATTTGGTGAAAATCGCTCCAAGTCACTGGGCGCGACACACAGGGCAGGTGGCGCGGTGCACATAACTGGCGCAGTGCACTGGGCTTCAACCTCCAGTTCAATTTTGCATGGGCACGGAGCATACACTGGGCATGGCGCATTGGGTTTGCTGTGTGGCGCATACAACCGACAAGCCTGAAAACTGCCAAAGCTTGCTCCAAATCACTCAAAACGCGTGGGTCTTCTCTTTTACAAGTAGGTTGAGCTTTTGTCATTGTTTTTCATCCAACTTTGGTGCTTATTTGATGGTGGTTGCCTTATGGTGGTTGGATAAGAAGATCAAACCCTACCTCTCTCGCAAAAGCAAACAGTGCTAGGGTTTTGTATTCACTGTTTTGCTACCAAGTTATTCCTTCACCTCACCACTCCCTTACCCCATTTCTCCCTTGATTTCCCTATTCCCCAATTTCACTAATCCCCTCTCCCCATTCCCATTTCCCAAAGTCCCAAACTCAAACTCCCAAACCCTAGTCCCATACTAAAAACTCCCCAACTACTCCCTAACCCCTGTTCCCTTAACTAAACCCTACCCCAACAGTCCCTAAAATCCCTCACTGTTTTCCCCCTCCACAGTCCCTCATAGGACTGTTTCCCTTGGTGGAAAAGGTCAAAACACATCACAAAATCACCTATTTTTCATCAAGACAGTTCAATCACCAGCAGAGATGGCATCTGATCCTTCATATGATCCTGAAGAGGAGACCCACAGTGACTCACCTACAGAGGTACATGCAACCAGGAGGCCTCATAGAGGTGGCAAACATATTAGAGAAGAACCAACCACCCTTGCTGAATTACAAGCTTGCCCTCTTGCCATTTCTTGTTTTCAGCACCAGTCCTGTTATGAATTTTGTGAGAAGGTTGCTAGCATTCAGTTTCACCATGAGTTGGCCCGCTTATTTGTGTTGCATTTACATGATGGTCAAGCTACTCTAGCTGGTGTCACTTTCACATTAACACCAGAGGCAGCATTATGAGAGCAATCCATTTCACTAGCAACCAGTATTCCCAACATTGGAGAGCAATGGAATAAGAGGCAACAAGTTGACCGGCAACATTATGAACTGTACATCAAGCCCGGCTTTTTGAGACAACTCAAGAGAGTGTTTCCTTTTCGGTACCTCAAAGATGAATATGCTCCTTTAATAAAACTGATCATGAAGTATTTCAGCCGTGAGGACTGGTTCTCTCGTTTATATGCTTATCATATCAAGTTGTTGATGCATTTTACCTGGGTACGGATGATGAACATCCCTTACTTCATGTGCCGAAATATTGAAAAGGTGACCACTCTAATGCAGCATAAGACTCCTCAGCAGCAGTTCAACAGTATTTACCATTTTGTTCTCATCAAAATTGTAGTCATTCATCAGCTTGGCTTACAAGGCATCACTTGGGAGGACTTCATCTCTCGTGAGTTTTTCAGAGATCCTCAGGGACCTTTAGAGGTTTCACATGAGACAGGTGGACCTTCTTATCAGCATGAGGGTCATGAGACACAGGCCATCAGTATGCCGGTGTTTATCACTTATCAGAAGGGCACTAGGTAGTTGTTCACAGCAGCAAAGCGATTATTATCTCCATCTGGGGTGGAAGGGTCTGGCTTCTGACATCAACACCACAGGTTTAGGACAAAGGCAAGAGGCCAAAGTAGGATGAAGGGCCTTTAGGTGAGCGAGATACCGATTTCATCTTCATTGAGGGTGATGATACAGATAGGGCCCGCAAAGTGCAAATCTTAAGGAAATCATCCAAGAGCAACAGGAAGACATCAAGGCCATGTCCCTCAACTTGGAGAGGGCTAAGTGGATCATAAAATACTTGGAGTAGAGGAATAAGCAACCTGAAGATCGGCAAGCAATCATGGAGTTACAAAACATTCGGGAGAATCGCCAAGCTGCCCAAAGGAGGAGGGTGGAGTTCACTTCACTCGAGCAGGAGATCAATGCCGATCAGGAGAGAGAGCCAACATCCACTTAGAGAGATTGTTGGATAAGGCCAACAAGGAGAAAAACTTGTTGAGACACATGGCTTTTCATTACAAGGCGAGGAACAAAGTTTGCAAGGCGCGAATCAGGAGTTTAAAGGCAAAATTAAGGAAGGCATCAAAGAGGCAAAAGGAGCATGATCAGCTTAAAATATTGGCTGAGGCTTCCTTGGCCCGACATAGCTCTTGATAGAGAAGGCTCAGCGCAAATTTCAAGAAATTTGGGGTATTTTTTGCATTTTGGAAAATTTTGGCACAAAAAACAGGAATTTCTGCCCTATGCGCCGCGCTACGTGGTGCTCACTTTTGCTAGGATGCTCCAAATCACAAAAAATCAACATTTTTAGATTTGGCATGAAAAATTATTCTTGCCTACATATGGCCAAGAAATTTGGGCACGTTTTGAGCCCTCAAAAAGGTCAAAAACACTCAAAAATGACCTTAATGCCCCTATTTTGACACATAGGAAGCAGTCTTGGGAGATTTGATTTTTGATAGGGCAAATGAAGGCCAAATTGAAACATTCTACTTGGGTTGGAAATCATACAGGCAGACCTTTCTAGCAAGCACACTTGGAGTGAATTTGGACACCGGGAAGGACTCCAAAAGTGGGTCCAAACAAGCGCGACGCATAGAGGAAAAATTGTCAGTTTGACCAAGTATTGCTCTGTTTTTCGCCCACTTTTGGCCAGTTTGACTTTTTCACTTTCCTAATGCCAAATTGTGATGTAATTTCATGTGCATTGATGGATCATGATGTAAATATGTCAAATTTTCACTTGGTTAGGTAGATTCATCTGTTAAAAGGTTGTTTGAAACTGAATGAATCAATTCCCTTGTTTCTAGAGGCATGTTGTTTCATTGCCTGATTTCTAGTTCCTAGTTTAGAATCAGTTGAATCGGCCCCTAAACATGTGAGCTCGACCCCTAGAGGCAAGGATGAGCTATTATTTGTCTATATTATGTGTTTTTTCAGTCATTAGCATGTTTGGACTCTTGAGAAAGTAAGGAGCTTCATTGTATGTTCATATCAATATTTTAGCTAAGGAATTGAGACTAGGGTTTGCAGTACTCTTTGGGATCCCTGTGGCATTTGTTTTGGTATAGTGCTTTCTTATGTCTTTGTGAATTTATTCATGTTATATTTATATCATTTTCTCTCTTATTTCTTCTCAGCTAAACAAACAAGAGTGTAAGTAGAATACATTGAAATTGCAGTGCTCTACTTGAAGTTTGCTTTAGTTTCTTGATGTTTTCAACTATTTGGAGAGGATCCATGGCTTCCCTTGCCCTCTTCAACTCCTCCTCTATCTAATCCATCCATCTCACTTGATTTAGAGTGCGAAATACAGTTTCCTACCTTGCCCCATTGAGACCCCTGCAAGACTAAGCCTCATTCCCTGCACCCAAGATCTGCCTTTCCCTTAGAGCCCACAAATTCATCATTTTATTCAGTCATACTCCTTTGCACCTATACCTAGCCTAAGATTAGTAGCTATATCAGTCGATCTCAAGCCCTTAGCGATCATAATTCCCTGAGATTGACCCAGAGAGAGCCATCTCCTGACCTAGTAGGGATAGCTACCAAGCTGAGCGTGGTTTGATGTTGGCCCTGGATCCTACCTTTTCAGCATGAGGTACATCTAGGCACTAACATATTGGCAACCATAATGGGGAAGAAATTGTTTGTTTGTTAGTGTTCTTCATTTTATAAACTACAGACGGAGTCTGAAGATTAGCCAGGTAGCCTTCGAAACGCTTTTGCTTTGCATTAGCGCAAGTAGATAAACGCTACTTCAGTCAATCTCCGGTCTAGTCTTATAAACGGAAAATCTAACCTGCAAATCACCCCAGTACATCTTATAATTCTAAGCGTTGGATGATAAGTTTAGGATTTGATAGGCTGAACAAGTTTTTGATGTCCATTTGATCTCTTGGAAATAATAGCACATTGGCTTCTAGAAGATATACCAGAGCCTCCTCCTGTATACAAAAATACCAATCTTATTCCAATAATCCTTCGTCAAGAGAGTTTTGTGATTCCTGTGTTCAAATCCCATTCATGTCCTGTGATTTTTGAATATCTTGAAGAGCTTGATTTTGATGAGCAGTTTGATTTGTCATTGTTTGAAACCAAATCCGAAAGTGTTGTTGGCTCTATGGTCCCGAATCCGGAATTTGTTACAGCTCTAGAAACTGAAAGGGCTAATAATTCAATTGATGATTATATCTTGAAATAGCTCGAGACCTCAATTGTGGCTTCAAATATCGCTGATTTCCTAGAAACTGCATCTACAACCCGTGGATCTTCCACAATTGCATCTAGCTCAAGGATTCCCACCAAACCGCCTTTCATTCCCACCATCCCCGTGAAACCTATTGTCTCAGATCAAAATTCTGTAGTAGTTTCACCTCCGTCTACTCCGTCTACTCCTCAAACATCCAAAATTGCTTCGCCTCCACACACCCCTCCTCATACACCTCATACATCAGCTGTGCCTACTCCCTCAACATCCCCGAGACTAAATCCACCAAGAGTGATGGCTGCTCGTTTCGCAACCCTTGCTCTACCTCAAAATTTGGATGATATGCCTGCTGATTATCAAAGCAAAATTCCTTTATTTGATGGCACTCCTCACAGTGTTATAGCTCAGCAAAATGTGGACAGAATGACAGATTTCTTCGATCTTCATGAGATTGATGCAGAAAATGTGACAATGAGACTGTTTGTACAAACATTTGGTGGTGAAGTTAGGAAATGGTTCAGAGCTTTGCCAGCTGGAAGTATCACTACATTGGCCAATCTGCAAAGACAGTTCTTAGACCAAGTTAAGAAAAATCCTCTTTAGATCCTTTCTGAATGCGAGCACATCAAGCGGAATGTTGGTGAGTCTGTCCAAGATTATTGTATTAGATTTAAATACGTTTATAATGCAATCGCTGATCATATAAAGCCACCTATGGGTCTGGCCTTGATTAAGTTTCCGGATGGATTTGATATGGATATGGCTTATCAATTAAGAGAGAGAGATCCAACCACATTGGAAGATATGCAGAAGATTGCAGTCAGCGTTGAAGCAAATTTGGTTGCCAAGAGAGCTAGAGCAAGAGCTGAGAAGAAAGTCACAATAAAGGAAGAGGCTTCCACTTCAAATCAAGTACTTCGGAAGGTGGAGCAGATGCTTGAGAGGATGAAAATTGACAAGCCTGAACCTCAAGTTAGAAATCCTAACTTCCATGGCCAACAACAACCACAATATAGAATCAAACAAAGAG
>APFE030579803.1:0-13866 GCA_000404065.3 Pinus taeda
GGAAAGGGCATGCAAAGCGAAAAATTACCAATACTTGGGAGAAGCTGGATTTTGAGATTTGAGCCTCCAAAAGCTCAAAATACATCAAAAAAATGACTTTCTGCCCACTTTTTGAGTTGCAGAAAGTGACCTTGGGAGAAATGGTTTTTGAGGGTGCAAAACAACTCCAAATTCAGAAATTCCACTTGGGATGGAAAGTAGACAGACCAAGATTTCCAATGAGCCATCGTGCACCTGATTTAGACCAGTGGAACCCACTCAAAATTTGCTGCAAAGGGGCGTGACTATTTGAACAGGGGGCGCGACCATTCGAGCCAGCTTTGCCAGAATTGACCTTTTTTTTTGTAAAAAAAAACACTGTTTTGACTATGGTTGACCATTTTTACTTGTAGATGATGGATAAATGTAATATTTTCATGGCACTTTGATAGATTTTATCTCTCTTTACCCTTCTAGAAGCTTCCTTGATGTAAAAAGTGAATAATTAATGCATGAATCAGTTAGCTAAGTAATAGAGGCAAGTTGTTGGACTGCCTATTATCTAGTGCTTAATTTAGAATTAGTTCAAACTGCTCCTAGGAAGCTGAGCTCGACCCCTAGAGGTGGGGAAAGGACTTAGATGGTCTATATTATGCTCTCTCTTTCTCATTTTCATGGTTGGACTCTTGTGGGAGAAAGCTTTATTGTATATTGTACATCTATCTCTGCAATTTAAAGAAAGGAAGGCCAGGGTTTTGCAGACATCATTGTGGATTGTTTTGTTGATGGTGTGTCATGAGGAACATGTTATATTTGTGGACAAATCTAACCTCCCTAGGAGTCTAAGACTCTCTAGTGACAAACAAACCAAACAAGAGCTATCCTTCTCTAGATACACATCATCCTATAAGAATTCAAATGTTTTCGATCTTACCTTAGGTCCAAACGCTTGTTGTAGTAGTCCAGCCTTCTGATCCAGATGAGCTCCTCCTTCACTTTCAGACCTGCATACACTAACAAAGCAAACGATTACATAGCATCTGAATATTCATTATAAAACAAAGCATATCTATCATATTGACCAAGGAATACATGAAATAATTCATTAACAAATTATTGAGAAGAATGGACTTATTTGTATTAAATAATCAAAGGAACCATTACAACCTGAGCCTTGGTGTTGTGCAAGCTCCTCCCAGGGTCCAGCAAGAGATTTCCTCTACTTTGACAAGCTCACCCACTCCCACTATGGCAACAAGGAAAGATAGTGATCTCTCCTCACAAGTCAACAATGGAAGTCCTAATTCCAGCAGCATTTACCCTTTAGAATGTTCAGCTTTCAACCTCCCCTCCTTTGGCCTAATGCCTGTATTTATAGTATTCTAGAGGAGGTTATTCAGTTCCAACATCAATGGGATACTCCCTCTTTTGGATGGGGTAGCTCCTCTCTTGATGGGATAAGCTCCTCTATCATAGGGGTGCATGAACCATCTGGAGGCGCTCAATACACGTCAAGAACTCTTCTAGAAGGCTCTAGAAGTGACCACAAGTAACTTTTTAAAGATGAAACTTGCGCCTTTTGACCTTTACAGGGGTACGCACCCTAGCTTTAGCTTACAGAGTGTATCACTACGCAGGTCTAATGTATTTGGAGTGCGTACACGCAGGCAAGGTAGAGAGAACCTGGGTACCCAGAGATAAACATGTTTTCAAGTGACTTTCTCTCTCTTTGAAGTTTTGACATGGAGAGCAGAGGTATGGGGCTTGACAAAGAGGACAATGTGGCTATTGATGTGGCCACATACTGCAGATAGTTAGGGTGACAAAATTCAGTGTAACAAGGACATTGTAGGGGTTTTCTAGCCTTCATATGTTATCTTTAGCAGTCGTGACATCTATGGTGCAACTCATGTTTATCTTTTCTCATTGTGTATTTTTTGAGGAAAGCTCTCTATTAGTACTTCAATGTGGAATTGTTGTACATGTATGCTCATATTCAGATGGAGTACAGGGCCTTGATGGGAAAGCCCTTTTCTTGTTGACTGTTTCATGACTAACTATAGCTTGTCATGCTTTTTAGAGAGTTATTTTTAGGAGAATGTTTCCTTGAAGGGGAAACTATCCACTTATTTGTCAATACATTTCATGTACTCTTTTATCACTGGAATCTATGGAGCGGTCTAACTGTGTTAGTAGGCTCGAAGATGTAGCATAGGAGGGGTGAACTCTATCACAATTTCTTTTTTGTCTCTCTTCTTGTTTTCCCTTACGATTTTCATGATGATATGTTTCTTGTTTAAAGTTCACATGAAAACTAACTCATTATGATTGAAGAGACCCTAAAACTTCTTTTTTTTTATAAGACCCATTTTTACTTGCAAAGTGTTAGAGGACGGTCAATTTTTAGGAAGGAGAAGTTCTCCTCCAATTTTAGATCAACTACATATTACACTTGTTAAAATTATTCTCGAACCACATTAATTTTATTTAAAATGCTGGAAAGCCATCAAATGATGCAGTGTATGATTGTTAGGAAATAAAGTTCACACTCAATTAATCATTCATGTGGTAGATATTACCTTATAGTCCTTTCAAACAAAAAATTTGGATCGAAAATTACACTGATAAGACATCGATATGATCAATTTATTAATTTTATTGTACCATAAATTACACTAATAAGACATCTATGTGATCGATTTGTTCATTTTAGGAATTTTAAAATTTTGTACCTTGTTACACCAAAGGTTTTCTCTTTTCGGGGTTTGGTTGGGCAGACACTATTCGCCCAAACCAATCCCCGCACTCCATTTTCGTCGTCCCATCCAATATTTTATTACCATGTCGTTGATTTTTATCGTCAGACTAGGTTTGCCACAGGTTTCAGGTTTCAGGTTCTAGTGGAAGAGTGTCAGGTACACCTTAGGTTTCAAGTTCCAGTGTCAGCTCTCTAAATATTTTAATCGAGTACACAATGCATACTCTTCATCTGCAGGGAGTTCATAATCATTTAGCTGAGGAGCTTGTGAATGTAGTGGATCCAGATCAAGATCGATGCATGCCCCAAAAGGTCAATCACTCACTTCAAATATAGTTACTATAAGCATGGATTCCAATTCGATTTGAATATACAACATTAGTATTATGTATTTTTTTGAAGCCAAGTTTTCCATATGTAACCGAGCTAGATATTGTTTCACTTGTGCTCTACAATTAATATAAGCTCATTGTTCTAAATCGGATTAGTTGTGATGACAACTTTAAATATATTTCTCTATCATCTTGGATATTGTTCACAGGCTCATATTTTATATTTAACATGGTCTTGCAAAATGGATCGCAATCCACATAACTGTGTTGCAGAATGGAGCAGTCTACTACTTGAATTCAGTAATAGGAAACTGAAGGTACTGTTATAGTTTCAGGTTTCTAAATTGTGAAACTGCTAACATTGATTCAAGGCATAGAGAGTACCAAGAATTAGACATGAGGTTGAGCATATCATGTAATTCACCCAAATGCCTCACCATGCATTATAGAAGTGAATCTATGATGAGTAGGTTGGGAAAAAGGAATCTCCATTCAATTTCAAGATCCTCCAATTTTTCCTCCACCCCCTCATTTTCGTATTCAACTATATCATGTTGCACTGCTTCAGAGGCGAGGGGGAGGCAAGGGGTCATTTGTCTCTGTATGTACATGTCTGAAAAATTTAACCAATGTAATGAAAATAGTTTACCTACATCTCTATGACAAAATTGAGTTATGGCTCTCATCATGTTTTGGTTAGTACATGAAATTTCAATGAATGAATGACCTAATAGATAACATTGTAGCTATTTGAAGGAGATATTGGTCCTCATTGATGATCCTCAGATAAGTATGAGACCCATATGCTCATTTGTGTATTTATGACCTGTAGATTACATGTTCATGATGTGTTCGACGAAATGCCTATCATGGTTAGGCTTGGTTAGTTCAAGTACTTAATTAAGTTTTGTGTTAGAGGCTTTTTATTGGTGCCATTTATTGTCTTGGAAGGTCTCATCAAGTTCAAGATAGTGGTAGGCAGACTAGGCCAGAAAAAGTGGCTTAAATCTTGCAGTCTCTCACACATAACTAACTTAAAACGATTGTAGTCTCCACCTTGCAGGAATTATGGGGGCGATTGGAGGGTTCCAGTTTCATGGAGGCCTTGTCATGTGAGTGACTGGGGATTTAATTCATTGAATGGTTAGGTTAACTCAAGATTTGGCACCCAGAGTGGTAAATTAGCTCCAGGGGGTCTTGTAGCACCTAAGGGAGGTTTGTAATGTGTCATTTCGTCGATTCCACTTCCTCAACTATACTTGGGGTGTTGAATCATATCACAGTAACTCTTCGTCACATATTTACCGGAGTGGACTAGTAAGTTTTAGTAAGTGTGGGAGGATGGTGTTACATGTATAAATTGTAAGGCACTGGATGAATCACCAGTCTGAGAAAAAAATGGAGTAGATTCCACCTATAGACCCCCAACTCTAGACTCTTGATGCAAAAAGAAAGTAGAGGATCCCCTGTTATACCCAGGAAGAGTAAAGGTATCTTCAAAGAGTCATTCCAAGAAAGGAAACAGATCCAAAAAACCCTTGTTGTAGAAATCCTATGAAAGGCCACCTGAGACTGTGGAAAGAGAGACTGGCACACGACACTAGAGAACCACAAGGAGGGCACGAGGATACCACATATCCCCCAACCCAAACTGGCAAATATGGGCACCAAATTAACCTGAGGCCTATGCTTGGGCCCAAAACCAAAACCCCCGGTAAAGGCGGAGGTGAACTAGCAGAGCCCCCAACATCGTTTACAAAAAAAATGGACCCCCACATGGGGCTCACGAAAAAATCAACCTCCCCCGGATATTCTATAGATTGCAAAGCAAAACCCGACAACACCATGACAACAAAAAATGATACTAACACAGAAACATACCGAAAAGGATCATAAAATCACACCAAGAACTCCCTGATACAAACAAGAGCCACCCATAAAATAACCAAGAAAAACTAGACACAAACCATAGGTAACAAACCCCAACCCCCAATAAGGTAGATTAAAAATGGCTCCAAAAAAAAAACAAGTAAAAATAACCCTCAAGGCTCATAAAAGAGTCAGAAGCAAACAAAACCCATTACACATGAAAATGATCAAACCATGTGGAGAAACCTTGGTCCATAAAAACTTGGAAGCTCTAATTTAGACCCCGGAGTTTCATCCTCCATATTTCTAGAGTATTGATTTGGGACAAGGTGTATATTTTTTCTTTGAAGATATTTGAACTTCCTTGATCCTCATTGATTTGTATGTGCCCTATATAAACATGATTGAATTTTGGGAAAAGAATTTTGCAAAATCTATTTTGAACTTGAATTCAGTGATAATTGGTGGGGAACTAAATGTTAGAAAATTATATATTACAGAGCAATGGAACACATAAAATATTGTAGAAATATATTCAAAGAAAATGCATAAAACAAGAGAGACACAGATATACGTGGTTCACCTAGTTTGGGCTACATCCACGAAGCAACAACTAGTCCTTCTTTTTATATTATCCAGCAAACTAAAGAGATACAACCTACAACAGATCTGTTGTAACTCCCTCTTCGCTCTCAATATCCTCTCTCTTCCTCAATCAAAATACCGATCTACATAGACACAATATAATTCCCTCATAGATAGCGAGGGGTTGCCTTCTAGGGCAAAAAATCCTAAATTAAAAATAACTTCTACCGTCAGATCTCCGCCTAATGAATGGCCCAAATTGACTACGAAATTACAACATTTTACAAGGCAATTTTATATCTATTCTTAGCTTCAGGGGCACTGCCCCTAATCCCCCCACCAGGGGGGGGGGCTCCCAAAAGGTCACAGCCACCCCCGCTAGACCCCCCTTATAGCGAATATTTTACAGGTGGCGTTGCTGCCCCATTTCGAACTGGGGCCCAATGCGGCAATACCTTTGAATATAGAAGATAATCAAGCTCCACACCCAACACTAAATTTTTCCCTTGAGGCTTCATAGCTATGAGGCCTGAGGGCCAACCCAGATTCGCTAGTTGAATACTTCACCCACAAGGTTGTAAATTCTAAACTAATTGATATTAAACCTACTCATCCAGTTCAAGAAGATCTTATTGCAAAAATACTAGATCATTTATTGATTTCTATGTCTCTTGTAAATCATTTTAATATAATTGGACAAAGGGTTGGAAATGGGGAGGATTTTGATCACTTGTTGATTCTATTGGAAGTCAAAAGGCATAAATATAAGCTTACCAACACCTTCAAAATGAATTCCTCCTGGTTAAAAGATGAATAATTATTTTACTTAATAAAGAAACACTGGAAATATTTTTATCCTCAGACGGGTGTCTCTATAGCTAGTCAGCTTGAAGGAAATCTTAAGGTCATTAATTTAGTTCATTGTTGTCTCAATACTCCTTAAAATAATGCTCATGATTTTTCCAATACTTTAATATAGTCGTAATGGTTATGTTCCCACATTTTTTTCTAACATTGAGCACATACTATTTTACACTGAACATGCATCTCTATGGGGTTCATCCCAAACAATAGGATCCATCCATTTTCTTCTCCCCCCATAAAAATGTTGTTGACCATGTTTCACTCTAAATAGTGAAATACTTCAACCTCATCGTGAATAGCTCTTGGCACTCTAAATAGTTCAACTCATCAACCTATCCACTAATAGCTATGACTAGGTCAACAAAAATCCTTCCAAGAACGTGATAAGAAGGAATTCAGGATGTGGTCTCACATGTTAGATCTGAAGATATGGCTTATCATTTGGATCCACACTCCTAAAATCCTCCTAGTCATGATTTGCAAAGTATCCATAAAAGAAGCACAAGGCCCTCCAAATTCCATTGGAACCCCAAACCAATGAGGAGATCCAATAGTCATATGTGCCCTAAACTCCCCTAGATACTTTGATATCATCAAAGCCAACAGATGTGACCACGAAAATCTTAACACCATTGGAATGTGCATTTGTGACAAAATCAAAGTAATCCTAGACCCCCCCTTTGGTTCCAGGATACTGGAACATAATCCTGTAGATATCCTTGGAATTATTGTAATCAAAATCCTTCAAAACAACCTTGGGGACCTTCATATCAAGGGTTCCTACCCAAATTGACCTAGATTTTTCTGCATCATTCCTTTCATAAATAAGAGAAGAATTAGACATGGGCAAGTCAATGAAATCTGTAATCATAATTTGGAAACTCAAGAGTGACTCCAGCCTCCCCTGGGAAATCTCTTCCTAGCCAATTTCTTTTCCTAACTCTTTAAATATTTCCTTTGAGTTGTATTGACCCAACTGGTAAAAGAAACAGTGTGAAAATTGATACATTTTATCTTCACAAATTTCCCTTCCTAGCATGGAAGCATATAAACTAACAATTTCATCAATACTGAAAAAATTAAATAAGACATTGTATAAATTATGTGGTCATTTAGATATTTACCTAGATAATTCTCCATTAGTCATCTTACTCATGGCATAACCAAATGTTGCAATAGAAAATTTCCATCAGCAAGTAAGCAACCACTGAAGTAGAAGATTACTCTTTGTAATCCAATATTTCTTTTTCTTTTTCTGTAATAAGAACTTTAGCCTTATTCTTGAAGTAGTGTCGATTAGGCTAGTGGAATCTCACAAGAGGACCCATTAAGTGGACTGGGGAATGGGTCATTAGGATCTAGGGCCTCTAAGAAGGTTAATATCAAGCCCTAATAGAAATTCATGGCTAGCAACACCATGTGGTAGAGAAGATATAAGTAGCCAAGAGTGACAGACCTAATGTCAGGTATTTCAACACTTTGTTGGCTAAAACTTTAGAATCGGGATAGACCTAGGGTTTAGCCCGAGTTTCCAACAAAATGAGCCATCATAGTCTAGCTTATCGCTAACATTTTCACTCCCTCTTGAGAAGGATCATCTCACCCGAGGAAATCTAGAACCATAAAAATGTAAGGGATCTAGATCGGTGGAAAAAACTAAAGTTCTGGCTATATTACTTAGATAGATTCACCATTTCACAATTTTGTGCAACTATGTTGACATTAAATCAGACCAATAGTGAGCAAAAGACAACAATCCATACAAAAAGCTGCACTTCTACTAAAACAAAATCTTAAAAGGGGCATGAGAACATTGGATCATACATAACTCAAATTTGGTCACTAAACCCCCATTTTATTATCATTAAATCCAATCATATATCTAGATGCGCATAGATTCGTGTAGTCTCATAAAGAATACATATCTAAATTTACATCTCAAGCACATAAATTCATCTTTCGATTCCTACATAAGTAGGATATTGTACAAGAAAATAGTAATAGATGACTAAAACTTGCAGATCAATCTTGGCAACTCTAGCACCCGATTTTCCTCTCTGCATTTTCTTTTATACCCTCGCTCACTTGATTTGGTCCTTGCATAAGTTCCCTTTGATTCCCTCATTGATTTGGTCCATTTTGAAAAAATCCAGCGTTTGACCCCTTTCACCCTTGAGTCTTTCGAAATTGGTCCCTCTATTCCTTCCCCTACGGGCACGTTTTCCTATTTTTCTATCTATGCAAGTCCCAACGTCCTCTTTTCTACCGCCTTCATTTTATGGGTGGCTTGCTTTTGGAAGATCTATCGTATTCTTCTCCACAACTAATATGTGAGTTGGTTTAAAAAAAAAATAAAAAAAATCGAAAAACCCAACAGTCTTGACCACAACCTATTAACTCTCCCTCAAGTCAATTTCCTCTTGGTGCTTCTGATGCATGCATTATCTGTTCTTTGCCACTTGTTGTTACTTCTCCTTCAAATGAAGGACCCAACTCTGGCACAATTTTCATGACATATTATTTGAAGGAAGTAAATGAAAATACAACAGTGTTCCATGTATCCATAATAACAGATACTTTGCTTACAAATTCTTTTGTTTTTTTTTTTGTTGTAGGCTTTTCCAGTTGGGACTAGAGAGTTTCTTGTAGTTGTCCCTCAGAATTTGAGTGGAGGGATTTCAAACTAACAAAGTGTCGTTGCATGACTGGGTAGAGCTCTTGAAGGACATTTTTGGTAGTTTGGGAGGCCTCTTCGAGCTGGTTAATCTAAGTATCCAACACATCGACTTGTGCTAGAAGTTTTTTTTGTAAAGTGGTCATAACCTGATCAAATAAGTGTTTGACATTATCACAAATCAAATAGATAGACTTATTCTTTCGCACGAGAACAACGCTCTAGTTTGAAAGTTGAGTGAAAATAGGTTGTGCATCATTCACAAATTGTAGAAGGGTTTCTCTGAATAATGATGTCACAACAACCTGTTGAGAAATACGGTCACGGTATTGGGTAGATGGGTCTGACAGAGCCTATGAAATTGCATTAACAACCTCTCGTGATGCTTTGTGCTTCTTGATCATGGAAAAACATGCCTCTCTAATCAGATCACAAAATTCGATATGGGAATAGGCGACAACATCATTTGGATTCTCTTCAATAAATTCTACTAGATTGGGCCACATAGATTGCATTTTAGTAGACAACTCTGAAATTTGCTGCCCCAAATGCCCTTTTTCTTCATTCAATTGATCATGTTTGCTTGTGATGGACACAAATTGTTATCATTCCTAATCATAGCTACTGAAGATCTTTGTGTATTGAGATTCTATTGTAACTATATGATCCTCAAGTTGAGTAGTAGAGGCTTGAATAAACAAGAACATGTGAGGGGTAGACAATTTGGCAAGATCTTCAATAGAAAAAGTATCTAAGTGTGGGAACCAATCCTAAAGAGTTTTCCTACTAGCAACTAATTTATCTAAGTGATATTTCAAGGAGGATTCTTGTTCTTGACTCAATTCTTGGCAGAGATCTTGGAAAAGTTTCGTAAGAAGTGGCATAGGTAGGAATGAAGCAATGTCGTGCTAGTGGGCAAAAGGAGAAAGCACTTGGCAACAATTATCAGGGTTTCTTACAATGGTAGAAAATTTCTCAGTGAAAAACATAATATCAGATGGTGATGAGGACATGGTAGCTTCAGAACTCGGTGGTGATGTAGCAATTGATGGTTGCACAACAGAATGTACAATGGAAGGGGGTAACATAACTAGATTGACTAGTCCCGAATCGATCTCCATTTTTCCATTTTTGGGACGCTCTGAAATGGTTTCTTCAAAAGTCTTGGGCGAGATATTATAAGATTGAGCTTGTTCTTTAGTAATTTGAATAGGGGTCTGGGAAGATGTAGTGGCAGTACCTTCATCAGCGAGGTCAATGAGGCCAGTTGTAGATGGGTGAGGATTTTGACATAGATGGGAAAAGAGTTTGGTGGGGTTAGTGAATAAGGGGTTAGTTTCTGGGATGGATGATGGTGCAACAGAAATAGGAACAACAACAAAAATAGTAGTATATTTATGGAAAAGAGAGCTTACCTCAGACTAGGTAATGTGTGTGGAAGAAAGACATTCTTAGGCCTTCTTCAACAAGAGCTGAAGATCTTGTTCTAATTTGGCATCATACTTTCTAGATGAGGATGGAGTATCATCACTATGGTTCCTTGGACTCATGCCATCAAAGGAAAAAAATATCTCGCCATCCTTTTCCATAGGTTGGATTCCCAACCATGAAAGTACTTCATTATGGAAGACATTTTCATTCAGTTAAAAGGGAAACTTATGCATCGAGAAGGTCGCTTGGTTAACAGTTAACGATCAGATAAAGGTATTGCTGTGACCAACACCAAACCAAATTTGATGGGAGTAGTGATCCAACAATGGAAGAGGTATTATGGATATGTTGTTGGTGATGATGACCATTTTATTATACCACTTCTCTAAGGCATGCTCATTGAAGTCATGGTTGGTTGGATCTTCTATGCTTCTCTAAGCAGCATATGCATAGGCAAGTGGTTTACCACCTACGATAGGTATTAGTTCTCTTCCCTTAGGAGGGCACAATTTCATCATAGTGAGAGAAGTAAGAAAATAACCAAAGATAAAATAGGTCATCCTTGCATGGACATCACCGCAAAAATAAAAAATTCATTGAGAAAATAAGTGGACCAATTAAGTTGATGTCATTTGACATAGGCCTCAACTATAGAGATAGTGTTGAGAGAACATCATCCCTTGGTGTAGTGGCACATGAGCCTGTTGGTGATAATATAATAGGCCACCAGAACTGGTCTGTCATTGATCATGTCAATGACTTCCTCGCAAACTTTTCGTACGCTACCATACTTCACGCACAAATTATTGTCAGTTGATTTGTTTCCCCTCTTGGCAACATGTTGGAATGTAGTATTAACATTAGGGCCATATGCAGACAACCCAGTAAGCATATAAATATCCTATACAAGAATTGTGTACTCTTTATCGAGCCACAATGAACCCCCATGCATGCGTCTAATCATAAACTTTGTGCAGTGCATGAATTCTTTCATTGTGTCGAAAATAGGTAAGTCATGTAATATTAACAGTGAGGATTATTTAAGTGGGTGAAAAGGGACTTTGAGTTTTAGGGAAGAGTGAGCACTGGGTCGGTCATTGGGTTGCATGAACACATCTGTGTGAAGTGCAGGAAACAAAACAGGGTTAGACAAGTCATTATCTACTAAGGAGGCATTGTCACACTTTCCTAATAGATCATCGGAGGTGTGGATAAGGGATTTGATGGGAAATAAGGACATGAAAATTTTAGTGTGTTGATCCATGATGTCAATGTGATGACACAGAACTCAGTGTCAAAGAATTATAGACTGACAGTTAGAATGATGCTCAAATAACAATAATACGAATTATATAAAACTGGTTGGTGTGAGTCAGGAGGGACTAGACCATTATTCCCACATCTAATATGGACCCGAAATCTTATCTAATTAGGAATAAATAAATCAAATTGCCTAAAACATAAATGGAATTCTCACAAAATCTAAAACTTAACAAAAAATCTTATGGGAAAAAGCAAAAATATGATTTCCAACTATAACGACGAGACTAGACTTAATGACAAAAATGAAAGGAAATTATGGGTAATAAAGTGACAGACTGAACTTGAAAAGACTTCCCTGACCACAATTTCTTATGGTGGGTCGCAATTGAAATAGATTTATTGACGCAACTTCATGAAACAAAACCAACAAGCAAGGAAATACTGACACAACTGTTATATCTTATAAAACTAACTAAAACTCTCTTTTGAGAGAGTAGTGAAAAAATAATGTTATGAGCCGAAGTATGGTTTCATTTGTGCACCATTCACCCATCCAAATAAGAGATTACCATCCAACTTAGCAAGCCTCACAACTTCATAATATTTAATCTCTGCAACATAGAATGAAGCAAGCTAATTTGTTTGCAACTTTCTTGGATGCTTCAAATATTTTATGTCATAAAGTAAGACATGGTCTCCAACTGAGAAGGATTTTTTCTTAATGTGCCTGTCATGCCAATCCTTCTATCTTACTTTCTCAATAATTTGGTGGAAATCGGCAAGGAAGTGCTACTCATCTAATTTCCATAATTATTGTAATCGTTCTGGAATGGATTCATCATAATGCATCTTAGTAGCATGAGAAATGAAGAGATTAGGAAATATAAATTTTGTTGGAACCATTGCCTTCCTACCATATACCAACTAAAATGGTGTATATCTATGGAGTCATTTAACTATAGTACGATAAGCCCAGAAAGTGGTCGGAATTCACTCATATGTTAGGGTCCTATAAATATAGTGATCAAGGTATGATTATCTAGTTATTTATCCCGAGGGATGTTGTAACTTATTTTTTACTTTAGTTGTTTTTTTATCCTTCTAAAAATAAAAAAATACAAAAATCATAAAAACAAAAAAAGAATGAATAAAAGGGATAAAAAAATAAAAATAAAAATACCCAAAAGGGCGTGCTAGTTAAAATGTCACTTTAGTTTTTCATTATGGTTAATTTTGATTAATTATTAACAGATTTGATTAAAGTTGCAAATAAATGGAGATGTGATGTTTTGTCACCTTTTGATAAAATGTTGATGCAATTGAACGAACCAGATCATCCTCGCCCAAATCAATGACAGAGGATGATGTTCGCCTCCCCGCACCACCCCCCCGAGCTTTCAGAACTTAACAAGGGGGGTGTTGAAAATATGGTTTTGTGGAAACAGTTGAAACCCACATGGTGGCTCCATGGTGACTTTGGGACCCTCCCTTCATTTATCACTTACCATTTGCACTCCAATGCCAAAAACCATCGCACGTTCCCACTCCATTCAACCCGTGCCACCTGCTATCCCCTCATTCACCCATGTCACGTTATCGTTTCCTATTAAATCTTCCCACCAACAAGCATATGGACGTTGGCCATTAATAACTCATGCAACCATTAAAATCTATTAATAAACGCTCCAAAAAACGTAATATTTTTGTTGTAACCCTCCCTCCCATTTTAAAAAACTCCGCGTCACCCTAAATTAGTCCCTTTTGCCATTTAATTTTATCTGTGTACATTTTACCTAAAGGTTTCAAGTGCACCAGGGCCCTCTATAGTAGCATTCTCCTTCTATCATCAATAAAATAGAATCTTGTAACACCATTCACATAGCCTCCATTATAGTCAAAGATGTCATCTCATAAAGGAAAAGTGAAAATGGTTATTAGTCTTGTATTACCCCTTGTTTATAACTTAGATGAATTTACCTCGGTCGACACATAGTACAGAATATCAAATACTCAATGTGAATTTGACTTGTATGAGCTTCATAACTGGGCAAATAAAAAATTCTTAGATAATAGTGATGATTTGAGTATCTAGGAGTCATTATTACCTTAAT
>APFE030579810.1:0-13782 GCA_000404065.3 Pinus taeda
CCCGCCTATTCCACCTAGACCCCCCAATCAGTTTCATATGTTTCCTTATGTTATCACTGACAAATTTCGATGCTAAGTGTCTGCAAATAAGCATATAAACCCTTTTAGCAGTTTCGCAGCGCATACAAACATATAATTCATATTTTGCACTGACTGCGCTACGAAATTGGGGATTTGTTTGAATACATAGCAAATCTCACCCAGCTGTCAAGTCCGTTGTGTTTTAGATCGTTAGGTGTCGTGGTACTGGCGTGTGTTGCAGTTATTGCTGAGAAGGAAACAAAAGGTAGACATGTTTCAACATATTAAATGGAATGGATTGTCAAGCTCAAAAGATAAGCATATTTGCCAATATGGAATTGACAAGGTTGATAATGTCTTAATATCAGTATCCAAAAAACCAAACACGGTGCCCATATAAAAATCAGTGTTGTTCCAAGTTCATCATTAACACCACTAATCCTGTGGCTTTTGAAAAAGGTGCCAATTATAAGAAGGAAAGCACACAGGTGTATAATAGAAGAAGGGTTTCCAGTTTGAGAGTGAACGGTTTCATGCCAAGGACTGTCAGATAAAAGCCTATAGTCATTGCATTCAGATGGATAGGAAAATGCCCCTTGCAGAATATATTGGCTTTGGTTTGAATTTGTCTAACTCTTCAAGAAGCTGGACTGGTATGAATGGTTATGAAAGAGTTTACAGCTTCAGAGTTCTTTTCGTGCAGTTCATAAAATGGTCTTTAATGGTTCTGAAAAGTCTTATTCTTCTATCATTATGGATCATCATGATACCTGTTTCATCAGACTCTTGTTTCATCTTCTGGTGGTAATCCCTTTACAGGTTCCTGTGGATGAAAGTCCCTTGTTTCCTCTTTATCAAGATTGTGCTTTTGGACTTATATTTCTCAAGATATGGAAAAAAATTAGTATTGCCGGGTCAAATGGATTCAAATTGCGCCAAGGTTGTGAAATTGTAATAGCAACACCTGGTCGTCTGCTTGACTGTCTTGAAAGAAGATATCCAATCTTGTTTTCGAACCCTTGTGGTCAAGGCAATATATAAGGAACGTGCAACTGATTTTCTCTGAGGATTTTGGAACTGAAGGCCGAGGAGGGTACTTCGACAAGTATGGGATCGTAAGGGACATAATGCATAATCACCTACTTCAAATATTAGCTCTTTTTGCGATGGAAACTCCTGTTAGTTTGGATGCGGAAGACATTAGAAATGAAAAGGCCAAAGTGCTACGTTCAATGAGGCCCTTGCAACTTGAAGACGTGGTATCTGGACAATACAAGAGCATTGTTAAGGGAGATATAAGATACCCTAGATATACTGATGATAATACAGTGCCAAAAAATAGCCTTACTCCAACATTTGCAGCAGCGGCCTTTTTCATTGATAATGCCAGATGGGATGGTGTACCTTTCCTTATGAAAGTTGGGAAAGCATTGCATAATAGAGGGGCAGAAATCAGGGTACAATTTAGACATGTTCCGGGGAATCTATACAAAAGAAACTTTAGAACCAATTTGGATCAAGCTACTAATGAGCTTGTTATCCGGGTACAACCTGATGAAGCTATCTACCTTAAAATTAACAATAAGATTCCAGGCCTGGGCATGAGACTAGATCGAAGTATTTTGAATCTCCACTATGCGGCAAGGTATTCAAGTGAAATTCCTGATGCTTATGAGCGACTGCTTTTAGATGCAATTGAAGGGGAACAACGCCTGTTCATTAGAAGTGAAGAGCTTGATGCAGCATGGTCTCTATTTACGCCATTGCTAAAAGAATTGGAATCAAGGAAGGTTGCACCTGAGCTTTATCCATATGGCAGTCGAGGCCCTGTGGGAGCTCATTACCTAACAGCCAAATACAATGTTCGATGGGGCAGAGTAAAGACCAGAAGTGTGAACGTAAGGCCAATGAGGATAATTTAGTGCTGCGTTCAGGTGTCAAGACAGTAAAGCGGCATGGTAACTGATAAAATTGATGTTTATTCATTCGGAATAGTCATGTGGGAACTCCTCACTGGGGATGAGCCTTATGCAGACATGCATTGTGGGTCAATTACAGGTGGCAATCAGAAAGCAAAAGAAATATATTTCAAAAAACTTCGATCCACATCATCAACTCCCAGACAGCAGCAATGTTGATAGGCTTCGGGACTTTATAAAGCATGTATATGTTGACAAGAGGTATAGCGGTGATAGAGGCGGTGATAGACCTCCACGAGGAAAAACGGGTGATAGAGATGATGCCTCTGAAAGTAGGAAACCAGATTCATTTCGGTCAGATTCCCGTAGCCCTCCTTATGAAGATGAATATGGAGATCATCGGTCTGGTGATTGTTCTGGATCCGGTGCGCGACAGTTTAAGCAATCATGTGAGAAGAATATTGATGGAAGGAGCAAGTGTAGCTTCACCTCAATAAGGGCAGAGCAAGATATAATACAGACATTGGAACAACTTGGATAATCCTGCTAGCACAGAGTTTCAGGTCTGAGATGGAAATGTATTTTGTAGGAGGCCACATTCTGTGATTCCATTAGGTTCTGCAAGAAGGGGTGAGTTGGCTTCTCGGGCTCCTTTAGTTGTGTCAACTTTGTAAGCTATTAGTGGATTGAAGGATGCTGCATTTGGTAATTGTTTGTCTCGATTTTTCCCACTATTAGCAAGTCTAGTCAGCTGTGAGCATGGTTCAGGAGAAGTACAATTGGCACTAAGTAACATACTCAGTTCCTGGATTGGTCCAGTTTTACTCCAGGCTTGATCTACAGTTATAGTTTTGTCAGATGAGCGTTGTCACAAACTACAGTGACAGCTACTGCTTAATGACACTGGAAATTTCCGTCGGCAGAGGCAGATTTTATGATTTAATTGATTCCACTGTTTTTCATATACAAGATATTTTCCAGCAGTGGAATTAACTAAGGCTAAAGGCGTCTCAGTTCTTGTGCACAGGTATAGTTCTTAGCAGGTAAATGCACATTGCAAACACAACAAGACAAGTGTGATGCAGGTGTAGGTTCATTTTTGTGACACTGGATAGGTATGATCATATTAAGACCTCGGGTTAAAAAAGCAAACTGTTTTAAATAAAACAGCAGTTTCGTAGCGTGCTACGAAACTGCTGAGGATGATGTTTTTTTTTAAAACGAAGATAGACAGTAGATATTATGAGCGGGAATTTTAAAGAGAGATACTTGTCCATCAAAGAAGCCTCCAGCATATCAGGAACGTGATAATGCCCTGTATTCAGGGGTTATTAAAGATTTAAAGGACTTACTGCTGCATACTCGGTGATGCTAGGTGATGGAGGACCAGAACCGAAGGTTTAGGGATATTCTCAGCCAACGTGGAGCGGATCAAAGTCTTCAGCATTCAAAGCAAACATGGAACATTAATTGCTCATCTCATGCCATCTCAGCCAAATGCAAATGAAACCAGGTGTCAAAGCTGCAAGGAGGAATATTTCTACGAAGGAGATAGAATTAGAGTTATAATTAGATTAGAACTCTTTAGAACTTCTGTTAATGGTTAATGTATTAAATAAGTTTGTTAAAAACAAATAGGTGTCATTAGTGGCAGTCATCGAGCTCCCCTCATGCTGGAGGAGGAAGCTCCAAGTAGTTAGACTCTTGTTTCTATATATAGTTGAATCTTCTATGTAATCAGGGTTGGATATTTATGCAAAAAACAGAGTTTATATTGGCTGGTGTAAAAGACTTTTTACAGTAATAGAAAGACTACTTTTTCTTCTCAAGATTCATACTTTTTTCAAATGCTCAAGATGTATGTGGTTTTGTTTTATCCTTCATGTTTTACAGCTCTATAGGTATACAATCACTCTGAATTCACCTAGTGCTCAGACTTCCTGTGTATACTTATGAGTTGAGGTTCTTTGAGAAATGTCGTTCATGTTTTATAGCTCTATAGGTATACAATCACTATGAATTCACCTAGTGCTTAGACTTCCTATGTATACTTATGAGTTGATGGTTCTTTGAGAGATGTTTTGAGTGTTTAAACATTACATGCCTTGACTTCCATGAATGAGTAGTTTTATGGTTTACTGAAATAGTGTTTGACTCCATGAGCCCAATGGAAGAAATCTTATGTTGTCTGTCCAACCAGCATGTTTATTAAGTTTTCATTTCAAGAGTTAGCCCTATTTGTGTTAATGATAAATCAATAGTTTATTTTAAGAGAGCCCTCTCAGGTTAGGGAGACTAATCCTTAGCCAAGAGTCTGGTCTGAAATAGTTACATGGAGTCTAACTGATTAGCAGCCATCAGTACTGATTTTGTGATAACACAAGTGATTGATATTGCAAAGGAACTTGTAAAGAATGAGTAAGTGGGACATGAGAGGTACTGAATACTAAAGGAATGGGTTGAGATGCAATCACAACCTGTATAGGTTGAGTCACATGAATTTGAGCTTATTGAGGTAGAGATTGAGGAGTAGGAACTTGAGATGAATATGGCACAGGTTGAGAAACAAACAATGAACCCAATATCGATCCAGGTTGAATGGGAAAAGTAGCTTGCCAAAAAATAGAAACCATACTAGGATAATGAGTACTATAATAAACTTGGTTACCAATTTGAGGTATACCAAAAATAGGTTCCCCCCTGCTAAAGAGGGAGGGGATGATGGAGGTATCTGCCCTTTGTGTGGAGGGTACCCAACATAAGGATAATTAGGTTGTTGAATAGGACATTTCCAACTAACATAAGGGCCATCATACTATTCAATCATTGGTGTAGGAGGAGGAGAAGGAGAAGGATACTGATCACTCATAAGAGCAGCGCCAGATGAAATTCCTGAAGTGAAAGACATGGGGGATGTCCATAAAATAGAAGATACACCATAGAAGGTACCAAATAAGGAATGAGAGCCTGGTGGGATAGATGGATCACCATACAAATTTTCCTTTGGTGATGTAAAAAACATAGATGTGGAAGCAACATTTGGTGTTTCAACCATAGCGGTAGACATAGGATGGGAAGCCATATCAGTTCCAATCATGGTTAATAATCTCGATGCAGATTGTCGTGTGAAATTCATGGGTGAGTCAAAAGAAATAGGAAAAGGATTTTGTGCAAGAGGCGGGGGAGGAAGAAGAGGATGGGTTGGATAAAGGAAAAGTCCCTCCAAATGAGTAGAAGGAAGAGGCTCTTCTTGTAGGATCTCCTTGATACTCACAAATCCAGGTGGAAGCAGTTCACCGTCATGGCCGAGATATATGGTAAGCGGATCTTTCTGAGACAAAGGAAAAGAATATGGAATACCTAGATTAACAGGTAGATATGAATGAGACTCCTTAAGTTCGATGAACTTAGGAAGTAAAGTTTTTGACTCGGGAAGGTTAGGTTCTATAACCTCAAGTAACAAAGTTTCAGGTAATTTAATATTGATCATGTCAATTTCACTGATAAGAGTAGATGTAACCTCAGCTTCAGTACTGAAGGGGACAAATGATTCTGGTTGATCATATTTAGTAGGAGGACAATAAGTAGTTCCCGATTTTTTTGATTCGGTAGTTTGTGTTCTTTTATGCTTCTTACAAAGGCTAGGAGTAGCCTCTGGTAGAAGAGGAAGCTTATTTTTCATTCTACACAAACGATGGAGTGGGGGATCTTGTTGTTCCATGTTGGATAGTAAATTATATTAACAAAAAAAGGAATAAATAAAAAAGAGGGTAATCTAGGCATAGAAGATTACCAAGAAACTGTGAACTACAATATACACCTTGACGAACCAAGGATTTAATGTACGACATCCAATCTCCCAAAATATTGTCGTTAACACCAGAAAATAGTACAAATGTTAGTACAATCTAAAAGACATTAAAAAGTGTCTAGCAAGGGGGTAGTAACCAACAACAACCCCCCCGGGCATCCGGAAGGGGCAACCCTATCTAGGGGCCTGACCAAGGTTCAACTTTGGCTAGCCAAAAAAATCCCTACACTAGTAACCCTTTCAGCATCATCCCGCAGAGCGCGGACTGAAGTCTCACCCGAAGTAGTATGGTGGGATGCTAGAACCAAGTTTCTGCACCCTTGAGATGGTTGTGATGTTGGTTTTATTCCAACTATACCTGCCTTCATGTAGGTGGCTTTACTCTCTGCTCTATCCTTAAGTACCTTCACAAAGTGTTACAATTAGCTTTTGCACAAACCTAACCAGGGGCTGTAGTCTTTTTGCGGTGCTAGAGCAGTGATCTACGTTGTCTCTCAACTAGGTTAAGTATCTTACTTATCTTATTAGCAGATCTTAGTTAGTTCTAAATAAACAAATTCTTTTCCTTACATTCACTTAACCAATATATTTATATACATTCGCACATCATATAAGCATTAGAAGTGAAATTGATACCCAATATGATAGATGCATAAACATGAAATAAATATGAAGAATGATAGAAAACTTCTCTTTATTAATGATTCCCAATGGTTATAGACTCGACTCGCCCTGCGCACTCAGCTGTAGGGGTCCGCGCACTCAACTGCAGACCACTAGGCCTCTACACACTCAGCCACAGAGCCTCTACCTATGCTACAACCCAAAACATAGACTTACACTTCAGAGCTATCTCGCATGCATCTTCCTTGCTTAGACATTCTTGATTATTCTTCTAACTACTTAGAGCTTAGCTCTATTTATACAATCCCATGGTCCGTGGACCACGGTTAGATCTTCTACAGCCAACATTACATTATCAAAATAAGGGTGGAAAACCTTATGACTCTTTAACAACTACGCACTCTGCGCCCACAAAATGCAGAGTCTTTACATTGGAATTAAAAAATTGGACCAAAATCTGGGCTCTAAGCCCCAAAACTTCCCTTGGGGGATCCCGCGCCCAACAGGTTGTTGGCTTGCGGGGGCCTGAACCAAGTTCAACGTTAGCTAGCCAAACAAATCCCTACACTACTGGCCCTTTCGCCATCAGCCTGCGGACCGCGGACTGAAGTCTTACTCGAAGCAGTATAGGGGGTGCTGGAACCAAGTTTCCGCACCCTTGAGATGGTTGTGATGTCGGTTTTATTCTAACTATACCTGCCTTCACGCAGGTGGCTTCATTCTCTTCTTTATCCTTCAATACCTTCATGAAGTGTTACAATCGGATTTCATGCAGCCCTAACCAGGGGCTGCAGTCCTTTCGCGCTGCTAGAGCAACGATCTGCACTATCTCTCAACTAGGTTAAGTATCTTAATTATCTTATTAGTATATCTTAGTTAGCTTCACGTAAATAGATTTTCTTACTTGCATTCACTTAACCAATATATTTATACACATTCGAGCATCATATAAGCATTAGAAGTGAAATTCATACTCAATATAATAGACGCATAAACAGGAAATAAATATGCAGAATGGTAGAAAATTCTCTTTATTATTGATTCCTAGTAGTTACAGACTCGACTTGCCCTACAAACTCAGCTGTAGGTGTTTGCGCACTCAGCTACAGACTACTAGGCCTCTACGTACTCAGCTGCAGAGCCTCTACCTACGCTACGACCCAAAACTTATACTTACGCTTCAGATCTATCTCGCATACATCTTCATTGCTTAGACATTCTTGATTATTCTTTAACTACTTAGAGCTTAGCTCTATTTATACAATCCCATGGTCCATGGATGATGGGTAGATCTTCTACAGCTGACATTACGTTATCAAAATAAAGGTAGACAACCCTATGACTTTTTAACAACTACGCACTCCGCACCCACAAAATTTAGAGTCTTTACATTGGAATTACAAAATTGGACCAAAATCTAGGCTCTAAGCCCCAAAAATGCCGTTGGGGGATCCCGCACCCAACAGGTCTCCAACACAAACATCATGACTCACCCTCGAGTCACTCTGCAGGTGCATATATCTTAGCGCTAAGACCTCCCAGCTCTATTTGGATCGCTGCAACTTCTGCAACGCACTTAACGGCTACCTGCTGAACATCCTCCATGCACTGTTTAGTGATCGCTGCTATTGAATTGCTACCCTCAATCCTCTCCTGAGTTGCTTGCAGTTGCACGAGCTTTACTTCAATGAAGGTTCTAATTATATACACCTCATCGATCCATGGCTATAGGCGCGCTTTTAAGACTGCTTCTTTGTGCTGAGCGACATCCACCTGTTCCTTGAGCACCTTTGCCTATTGCATCCATGCAAGATTTCATGTAAGGGAAACCGTCTGCATGGTCCCTTTTACCTCATTGTGTTTCTATTGCAGCTCGCACGCCTCTGTCTCTAGGTGCTCCACATTCGGGTCCTCTTGTAGGGTAGTTAGAACCCTGAATGATTGTTCGAACAACTTCATGCAGTTTGTCACTACACTATCAGCCGCCGCAATCGCTGTCGTAACCATGGTGGTACACTATTCCTTAAAATTCGGCGAGGTTGAAGGCTAAGCCTTTAACTGTAGTTCTGTGATATGCAGGTTCAGCTCTAGCTAAACCCTGGCCATCTCTGCTCTAGCATTGCGCACCCCTGTGGCCAATTTGCGGACGCGCACCTCCACCGGTTCTTCTACTTGAATGTCCAACTCTAGGACCATTCGGCAAGCTTCCTCTATCACCTGCATAATCTACTAATTCTGTTCAACTACCTCATTTCACTACAGGCCCAACTATTCAATGTTGATGTGCTGCTCGCTCATCACCTGCAATGCGCGACTCTCCCTGGCTCAAAGTTCTGTGGTGACTCCATCTTATAAGAGGTAGAGTGTCTCTTGAGGGAGCACATCCATGTTCAACCCTACCCCTTTCAAACTGCTCACCGTGGGTATGTCGGCCTCTTTCTCTGTAATAAGGGTCCCATCTGGTAGCACAATCGTATTGGTCACCCTTGTGTGTAACATTTCTTTGGTAGCTGAAGTGTTGACTGCGAGGCTGGTGGACACTGCACCAGCCTGTGGAGTGAAAACTTGCAACTCCTGCAAATGTATCTGAAGAGCCCCCAATACCAACTTTTTATTGTTCCTCAAGTAGCTGGAGGGCCTCTCTGGTGACATCCCTCATTGTTTCTCTGATGTCATGCAAATCCCCCTCAGTGAGGGTGATTGGGTTGAATGACATTTTGGTTGCCTTGGTCTTCTTTCGTGGCACTATCTGCTCGCGTGGTCGTAGACACTTGAGCTGGGTGAACATCGTCTGCGGGTCCATGTCACCTTATTCTGTGTCTGTCTCTAGTTTGGGCAAAGGTGACTTATGTCCTTCAAGCTCTTCTTGTCGTTTTTTTTGTTGTTGTTTCGCCAACTTCGCAGCATCGCACGCTACTTGGGCCTTAGCTGTTGCTTCTTCCTTTTTGCGCTTCTCCACCATCTGCACCATCCGAAGTTTTGTCTCTTCTTTCTTGCATTGCGCAGCGGACTTCTCCGTTTCCACAGAGCTAGCTGGAGTGTGCCACTCCGGTGGCCAAGACTCAAGGACTACGAATATCACATCGTCAGTCACCAAATACGGTAAATCATGCCACGTCTTTGTAGGGTCCTTCCGCACCCTGATGAAGACATGGTGGAAGTATGCTTTGAACTTTGCAAAGCTCTGCAAACTATTGTAGACTATGGGAAATAACCATGACTTGCGATTGATCCCCATCCGGATATTCATCTCCATGAATATAAAAAATATCTTGTTCTCATTTATCCTCTGTGCATCCTTGGTCACCCACAATGAAGCGTACTTCGCTGCCTCTGGAAGGTCTGGCGCGACCGAAGGGAACTAGCTATATTCAGGTAGCTCCCATGCCACCAGTATGATTGACAATATGATCCATGTGTAATGAAACATTTTCCCCTGCTCCTGTGCCTCACAACAATTTGCAAGGAACTCACCGCATAGATAGTTCACCTGGTTGAACTGGACCCCTTCTGTGCATTGCGCCGCTAGTGCAACCACTGGCATGAGTACCTAATCCGTGTGGCACTTCTGCATCACCTTCCCTACCAATATTTGTGTCACAACCTTAACTACAGGGTTGTTAATGCTAGAGATGGCATACCCTCACTTCTTCTTCTCCAACTTAAGCTTCTTTTGCATCGCTTCCACGAGGGCCAATTCGCCACCTTTTCCATTTGAAATGTTCCTGGGTCCTCTCTTGAGCGAGGTAGTAGTGTAATCCAGTGAATCAGATGGTATGTGATGGGGATGGGCTCCTCCAGCCACAAGCACCCATCATGCACCAAGTAGAGCAACTGCCTGATGATGAGGATGGTCATTGGGGCGCAGTGGTAATGCGACACCTAGAGCACGTTTAGTAACCCGATATTCTCTACACCTCTGAGCCATTTGCATGGCTCCAATTCAATCATTCTAGCCACTACGTCGACCTCCTGGCACATTAGCTTCACAGTCACTAAATGCGAGAACTTATTGTGGTCTGCGAGGTCCCAATCTTCAAATTTCAACATAGGAACCCACCCCAAGTGTGGTCCCTCAAAGATAATATGTTCTGGGAGCAGTGGAGTTTGCAGTGAGCTCTTGCTCTCATCTATATCCTTCGGTACCTTAGCTTTACCTTTTTGCATAGGAACATAGTCAGGTAACCGGGTAATAAGGTATGCACCCTGGGTCTCAACTTCCATCTCTTCATCCTCCTCTTCCACTAGGATTTCTTCAAATTCCTCCTCTTTGACCTCTAAATTCATGGCCTTCCCCTTTTCCTGTAATGTGAGCTTGGTCCTTAGTGTATTTTCAGGCGATATGCACACCGGGATCATGGCTTGCTTATCCTTCTTAGGTCTCGGTGTTCGCGGTGATTTAGGGACCTCAATGATTATTCCAGCGGTCTCTGGGGCTTCCACTTCAGTAATTTCCTACGTAGCTTTGTCAGATGTCACTACTCCTGTGTCCATGAATTCTTTGGGTGCTGACATAACAGTACTCCACAGTTCCTTCAGTGTCTTGGGTAATTTCCCAAACAACAAATTTTCTTTCAGAGTCTCGAATAAGTCTCGGTTCATGAATGTTGGAGCGTGCAACAACTCAATGCTCAAATTTCCAAGTTTTGTTTGCTCGACAGTCACTTGTAACTTATAGTGCCCTTTGAATTTTAATTCGACCGTTCCCCCCACATTCGATCCATTAATGCTATATTGGCGGTAGATTTTCAAGAATCTAACCCATTTAGTTCACCTTAAATGCTTGTTACCCGCTCCATTTGGCCTCAAACCAACCATAAAATCGTGAATAATGACTTTAACAGTCACTTTCCGGTATACCTGTTGTTGGGTTTTGTTATATTCTTTCCATAACTAGCCCACATAGTGAACTGGGGGGCTAGAGGGGGGGTGGAGCCCCCCCCATTGCATCGATTATGCAACGGGGGGGTCACAGGGGGTTTGAGGGGGGCGGGTAGCACCCCTCTACGGGGTTTAGGGAAGCACCACGGGAATTCTTTTTTTGGACCTTATATTAGGTTGGACGGACCTACCTATGGTTTTAGGTCCATGGTTTTGGACGCGATGGTTTTCGGTCCATGATATTGGATGTTTCAACATGTATAAATATGTATTGTAACATTGAAAGGAACATAATGAAAAATCAAGCTGGTAGTCCTGGTTTTGGGATACAGGGGAAAAGCTCTATGTATATGTGTTTTATGTGTTATGCTCTCGCATTGTTTATTTTCTATTCTTAGAATTCGTATGCAGGTAATTTCTGTATAGGGTTAAAACCTACATTTGGTATCAGAGCTATTTTGGCTTCAAGGGTACGCCTTTGTTGCTGAGGGGTTTCTCTCGGGCCTGTGGTAGACCCTGTTCAATGGGATATTTGCGGGATTGATTCTGGTAGTGAAAGAAGATGGAGAGTAGTGGAAAGATAGAGATCGAGAAATTTAATGGTCAGAGTTTTGAGTTATGGAAACTCAAGATGGAGGATCTGTTGGTGGATAAAGATTAGTGGATCATGGTAGATCCGGGTACTAAACCAACGGGAGTGCCCGATGAATAATGGAAGAAGTTGGATCAAAAGGCTAAGAGCACACTATGATTGTGTGTCTTGGATTCAGTATTGCTGAATGTATCAGGGGGAGCTACAGTGAAGGCTTTGTGGGACAAGTTAGGGACTTTGTACCAATTTAAGTCTCTAGTGAATAAACTATTCCTACGGAAAAAGATGTATAACCTGAGGATGAAAGATGGAGACTCGGTGACAGAGCATCTGAATGTGTTTAATACTGTGGTAAGTCAGTTATCGTTTGTTGAAATCAAAATTTCAGATGAAGATAAGTGCATTAGTTTGTTGTGTTCTCTACCAGATTTGTGGGATAGTCTGGTTATTGCAATAGGTAGCAATGCAACTGCCTTGCAGATTGATGAAATAGTCTCATCCTTGTTGACAGAGGAGATGAGACGGAAAAATATGGAGATCCAGAATGGTGATGCCTTGTCTGTACGAGGATGGTCCCAGAACAGAAACAAAAATAAGTCATCGAGTGGGAGATCTGAATCTAGAGGGAGATCTAAATCTCTAGGAAAACCTGTAAAGGTGTGGTGCTGGAAATGCAGAAAGGAAGGGCACTACAAAAGGGATTATAAATCTAAAGCTCCTGAAAAAGGAAAGGAATTTGATGATGCTCCTTCTGTAGAGGTGAAAACCACCTCAGATGAAGGTGGGGTTGTGTACTTGGCTTCATCAAGTATACATGTAGATCATGAGGCATGGTTGATTGACTCAAGTGCATCCTTTCACTTTAATTCCCATAGAGATTGATTTTGCAAGTATGAGAAATACGATGGTGGTGATGTCTTCTTAGGTGATGATAGGAAGGCTAGAATCATTGGTCATGGAAAAGTATAGTTGAAGTTGCAAGTTGGAAGGGTTAGAACACTTTCGGCTTTTCTGCATATTCCTGCATTGGCCAGAAATCTAATTTCTGTAAGAAAACTAGACGATGCAGGTGTAAAATAGTGTTTGAGAAGGATACCTGCAAGATGGTTCAGGGAGCATTGGTATTGATGTGGGGAGTTTGAACTGGAACTCTGTACAAGCTACAAGGTAGCACTGTTATTGATGGGTGCAATAGTTCTGTGTTTGCTGAAAGTGGAGCAGAAAATCTAGTGGTTTCTAGAGAGAAGACCATGCTGTGGCATCAAAGTCTTGGACATATTAGAGAGAAGGACCTTAGAGTACTTCATTGTAAAGGTATGGAAGAAGGTATGAGTAATAGCTCTCTAGATTTTGATTTCTATGAAAATTTTGTATATGGGAACCAGAATCATTGAGTTTCCCCTTTGGTGGTAAGAGGGAAAAACAGATATTAGAGCTTGTGCACAGTGATGTGTTTGGACCTGTGAAGGTTCCATCACTGGGTAAATCTAAGTACTATGTATCATTTATAGATGAATTCTCAAGGAATACATGGATATATTTCCTTAAGAAGAAATTTTAAGTCTTTGACAGGTTTAAAGAATTTAAGGCTCTGGTGGAAAACCAGACAGAGAAGAAGATAAAGGTGCTGAAGACAGATAATAGTGGAGAGTTTTGCAATAAGGATTTTGAAGAATTTTGTAAGACGTGTTGTATAGCATGGTAGAATAATACTCCATATACACCTCAACAAAATGGAGTTGCAGAAAGAATGAACAAGATGTTGATGGAAAGGGAAAGAAGCATGCTCAGTGGTGCCAGGTTAGGACAGGAATTCTGGGCAGAGGCGGTGGAGATAGCATGTTACCTGGTCAACAGATCACCTTCATCAGCATTGGAGGATAAGACTCCACAAGAGGTATGGACTGGTAAGAAACCCTCTCTTTCACATATGG
>APFE030579810.1:26116-38136 GCA_000404065.3 Pinus taeda
CATGCAGAGTCTCCTTCCCATGGAGGCTCGAGACAATGTGATCTCGCACTCCCTCCAAGAGAATTCTCCTAGCTCTAGCCACACACTTCCTCCATTCCACTTGCTCAGTCTTGTTAGTAAGCTTAGGGATTTCTTGATCAATGAAATCCTTAAGGCCATTATCTTCCAAAACTACTTCCATGCGATCCTTCCAAGCTATATAGTTTGAGCTACCATCAAGGGCATACTCAAGCCTCAAACCGTAGAATGCCATCAATGAAATAGATGTGATAAGAACTTGAGATCTATATCCTGAATAATAAACTTCGAATTTATCCTGATAGTATATTATTCTTGCTTGATCACCTACGCTCTGATACCATGTAGAATTTTGTATATTTTTTCTACAAATCAGCTAGCTCTGATACCATGTAGAAATTTCACCTATAGAAGAAACCGATATATGCAATGTCGTAAAGCATAATACTTTTTCTACTTCTACAAAACATTAAGCGGAAGCATAATTGAATTCATGAGCAACATCAAGTAGAAACATGCATAACTGATCAAGAGAAATAATCACATAGAACACAAGATATATCCAAGGGAAAGCACCAACATAAAACCCCAGCAATGTATTATCAATCAAGTGGAGATCCTCAACAACATACAAAAAGAATCAGCTCAATAGCTATCCTGCTCTCTCTGTAATCAGAAGATCCTCATGATCTTCAATCAGAAGATGAAAATCATGGACTACCTAGGCCTCATTATATAGACTAAAAATTGGCGTAATCATACCTGTTGTCACCTCAGGTCCACCTATGTAGTAATAGAAGAAGATAGATTTCTTCCTCATGCAAGGAATACTTACTAGAAATATCCTAGCATCTGATAGTACACTATCCCACATCTGATCTCAACTGGGTCTTTGACAGAATTGACATGCAATAGTTATCCATGAGTGAACCCTCAGTTATCTAAGATAATAGTTGTCACATGCATGCAAGCATTAACAAACTATATTTTATTATTTTAACAAGCATTAATGAAAAACTCTTGGAAGCCATGGCCTCTTTTGGTCGGTGATCAAGGGATGGAGAAAAGTTCCTTGTCTTGTGTCAAGATCGTTAAAAAATGAAACAAAGGATATGGAGCAAAGTTTTACTTGTGTCAAGCTCGTTAAAAATGAAACAAAACCCCTTCCAATTCGAGTTTTGGATTAGATCTCCCAAAATTCCAGTCGAGTCTTGCACTCGATCTCGTAAGTGAACCTTCATTCCATCTGCCTGTTAGTAACCAATGGTCTACTTAGGTGAATGAAATGAAGATTGGGGGGCATGTACCTTGAATCGAGTCATTATGCTGGGGGGCACACAAACTTATCTCAAGCATAGTTTATCTTTGTTTCAAGCTTGTGTAAAAATTAAACCAAATGCAAGTAGAGTTTTTTTCCATGTTTCAAGCTTGTGAAAAATGAAACTATTCCCACTTTACATCTCATGATTTCCATTTTTATTAGCCTTTTTTGCTAGATGAGCCTTGGTTTTTCCCTTTCCATCATCACCATCTCTTTGGCCAATCATACCTTTTCACTTGATTGTTTTAGCCTCTCCTGAGGAGCATCTATGATGAGTGGTATTATTATCCCACCTCTTGACCATTACATGTTTTGAGCAGTTTCATAATGATCGGAACTAGTTTCTATCCTTCTATGCCACTCATTCTTCGAGGTAGAGTCATCTTTCATCTCCTTTCAGACTACAAAAATATAAAAATATTTCCGAGTACTTGTCATTTCAAATTCGTTAAAGTAAATGAATTGACGTCTACTCAATATAAGTTTAACCCTTTTCCGAACTGAGATAGACTACTGTACAAAAAAGGAACACCTTAGTCAAACATGGCTAGGAGGTTCTCTCGAATATTGTTTTCTACCTTTTCATATTCAAGAGATAAATTATGAAAAGGGACATGATGTAGTTTTATTTTTCATTTCTTTTTCAAAACCTCTAAGCATGAAAAATATACCGAGTTATTCTTATGTCTAGCTCATTAAAATTTTGTGATGAAAAGGCTTGTCACCATGACAGGACCGATCTTCTCCTTCCTAGGGCCCGTAAAACTTACTAGGATCGATTCATCCGAAGGATGAAATTATACAACAAGCATATGGTCTCCTCTTCAAGCTTGCATAAAAATAAATAGGTACTTGCTAGAAATAGTGGGGGAAAATGAAGATGAAACATCCTTTGTATAGATAGCATGTCACTCTTGAACATGACACTCTTATGCTGTCGTGTCGGGTTTGGATATCCTCACTTAGTCATTTGTCCTCCCAAGTTTGGGTGATCCATATTGCCTCTCATTTTACTATTCCACACTTTCATCATGGTCTTTAGTCTCATGTTGAGTCAAATGTTGCCACACTCTTGAGTCGTGTCGCCAATATGTTCAAGAGAAGTCCAATCTGTAATTATTTACTTATACATTGTTTGAGTCATTGCTATAGTCTTGAATATCGTTCCACTTTATTCCCTACTTCTTGTTGATGATGGGGGATTCATCATTGCCCTCCTTCGATGGGTCACTTCTTGTCAACTTCAGCTCACTATCTAGGAATATTACTTAGGGACTCCCTTTCAATACCTTAGAGTTAGCATGCCTCAATGGTTAGTTCTTTGCATCTGACGACATGTCTTCATTATTGGCTGTCGATCGGGTGATTCCATGAGTTTTAGACCTCAAATTCATTATCACATTCAAGAATTGTACTATTGTACCTGGAGGGCCATCGTCATTATTGGTGGTTTCTCTCGTACTTGTTAACAATCCACATCATTGGCTAGTAATCAGGTGGTTTTCTAGCATGTTCGACTTCAACCCACTTATTCACATGTTAGGATTTGTACATTGATTGGGTTGGGATGGAGCGTAAGACCCTGAGTCTTATCTGTTATGACTCATGTTTCATGGAGATATATTTAATTCATGATTGTACACATGTTTCTACTATATGGATGGATGTGACCATACTGTGAGACTTTAGATTTATGATGATCCTTGTTATCTGGATGGTTGCACCCATGCCATGGATATTTTATTTAGTCTTCATCATTCGAATGGCTACATCCATGTTGTGGATTCATGTCTTAATATCAAACATGTATATGTATAAGCATCCTTGATTTACAGGTCTCCTAACAGTGCATGTACTCATCCTTGCCAAAAGCTCGTAAAGAATCTCAACCATCACTCCTCGTTCTGCCTTCATGCTTTAGGGGGCATATATTATACTGATTATTTTGGCACGTCTCTTGCACTTCCCTGTGACATACCTTGAAGTGCCCAAAGTATGATCATTATACAGTATACTCATCCATGTATACAACTCAGATCCCTCCTTTAAATTTGCCTGGCAAATATCTAGAGCTTTCCCTAAAGAAATAGCTCATGAACCCTAAAATGAGTATTGTGGGATTTTTGAGGTCTAAAATGGGCCTCTGAGGGAAATTATAAAATAATAATGGAAATAAGAAAATAAGATTAGATTACATCATCAAATTTTAGAGGGAAAAAAGACAACTATTTTTTTAACTCGTGTTTTCAAGTTATCTCCATATGGGTTTACTCAAATTTCAAGCAGAAAGACTCAATGGATGTAGAGTTTGATCCCTGATTTAAATGTTACCCGTGTTTCATACTTTCGATGGACTCTACTACACGAAAAATGACAAATACATGAAAAATGTGATTGCAATAATGGTTTTTCATGTATTTCTCATTTTTCGTGTAGTAGTGTCTATCAAAAGTATGCAACATGGGTACTCCTTGGACTAGGCATTAAATTTTACCTCCAACAAGTACTCCTGCTCAAAATTTGAGTAAAAACTTAGGGAGATAAGTTGAAAATATGAGTTGAAAAAGCAGTTTTGTTATTTTATTATTTTTTCATAGTTTTACTTTTTTACTCCAAAAATGGTGAATCATCCCCCATGGTTGACATCATCATCTTGAATCCTATTGGTTCGTATAAAGTTTATTTTGGTTGTACATTTTTCTTAAGAGGCCCATTTTAGACCTCAAAAATCCCCTAATGAACCATCACCCTTATGAAGCTAAAAATCATGATGATTGCTTATTGCACCTTGTTAAGCCAGCGATGGCATCTCTCTCTTCCCTCTCATACCTATGATGGTCTCAAAAAAGAAGTTTTCCCAAAGAGGATGAAAAGCTTTGTGATCTAGAAGCTTCCAGAGCAGCAAGCTGGAGGTAGTTTTGCATAGATTAGGTTGATTCCTCCTAATTTGACCTCTTGGTCTCATCCCTATGAGCTACCTCCTTAAGATGTGAACCTAATTCTATCTTTGGAGGATGTATATCTCCCTCTCCCAACCCATAAATTTCCCCTCTACCATTCCCAAATGGTTCATCTATGTCCATTTTTACCCCTATGTTGTTGTGCTTAGAGGTTATTCATTAAACTTGGAGAAGGAGTGTTGGAGAGTTTCTTGGCGTGGACTTGGATTACCACTCAAGGAGAGCCTTTCAACATCAAGGCTATGGTTGTAAGCTTCCCATTTATTCTTTAAATAACAATAAAATTGTTGGTTCATCTTCCCAATATATATTTTCATGTATGTATGTGTTTGGCATTCCTTGATCAACTAAATAGATTATTATTGGATTCATTATTAGTCTTGGTATGCTTTGTTTTCCCTTGGATATGTGTGCAGGTACATAAGTGTTGAAAGAAGAAGGAATGAGTCTATGACACAAGAAATTTGAGGATCTCAACAAAGGAAATTGAATTAAAATCAGAGAAAGGCAGGCCATCTCTCTTGTTCTACTTTTTAGCTATATTCTAGGAAGATGTCTAGTTGATTGTCTTTTCAAGTTGCTAGACCTAGTCATTGGGCTAGATGGATCGTCTCTATCCATAGAGAGGATTAACCTTGTCAACGGGCATCTAGTCATGCAAATAGCTCTAGTATGGGGAAAGTTTGATCCAAGTGGGCAGAGGGATCTCATGCAGCCATGCCTCAAGGTGTGAGGTGGGGCAATTTGAAGTGGTAGTCCCAAGAGGTTTGAAATTGGTCATGGTCCATTCAATGGTTTTATTTCATGGATCATACCTTGCTACGGGAGCCCAAAGTACATAGTAGTGGGAGGAATCAGTGGGATTGATGTAGTTAAAGATCAAAGTGACAAAGGCTAGAGCAATTAGATACTGAAGAAGCATAAAGAGGGGTGAAAATAGTACAGAAAGGCAGAGTCAACAAAAGCGCAATTTTTTTATTTGACAGAGGCAATAGTAGTCAAAGAATTTGATGACAGAGGCATCAGTCTGATTTAGGTTGGATGCTTTTTGTTTCTGGAGTCGTTGGAGCAAGAACACTAGATAGAAGTGTTGCATGCAGAACATTGCAAAGTTACAGGATCAGGATCGAGTTGAATTCTTTTTTTTTTGAGAGGGAGTGTTGAAAATAGCAACAAGAAATGATAAAAATAGAATCTAGAAATTCCAATTTAATTTGTCCTTGAATTAAAATGAGAATTAAAGTTGAATTTTATTCTCATAGCAACTTGTAATAGTTAACTAGAGTGATTTGACATAGTTAACTTAGGAATTTCGAGTTGGAAGTCTTTCTGAAGTCATTTATATGTTCTCCCTATATTATAGGGGTCAAGGATGCATTAAGTATGAGTGGTAATTAGTCAACTCAATTTATTGAGTTAAGCCTAGTTGAATTAGTTCCAAATTGTTTGAGGAACTTATAGTGAGTTAATAGTCACTTGATGCATTAGTGCACTCAACTAGTGCTACTCCAGTTAACTAAACATTCCCTCATCAGAAACTCATGCATGTCGATTCTGAGAATGACCCAATTGAGACTAGAGTGTTGGGACAATGTACTATTTATTTTAGATTTTTTTGAGTTGCACTGATAGTGCATGCATTCAGGAACTGAGGAATTTCCCTTTAAATATGGGCTAATTCTCTCATGAATTGTGAAAAGAATTAGAAGCTTGGAGGCTTGGAAATTTGGCTAAGTATTGTCCAAAGGAAGTCATGAGGCAGAGGATAGGAAATACTTGTGTAGGTTAAGCTCAAGGTTGAGAAGACCATATTGTAGTTATCCAAATTCTTTGACCAAGGGCGCATTGGAATAAAGACTTGGAGAGCTTGTGAAGAGGCTAAGATTTGGTCTTGAGCTTGCTTATGAGTTAGAGA
The DNA here is from genome assembly GCA_000404065.3 of Pinus taeda. NCBI lineage: Eukaryota > Viridiplantae > Streptophyta > Pinopsida > Pinales > Pinaceae > Pinus > Pinus taeda. The sequence goes on from APFE030579810.1 coordinate 32,331, forward strand.
TTGAATTTTCTAAGTGCTGGGATTGTTCTAGAGAGAACAAGCATTGTATTTCACCTTGATTTTCCAGATTAATACAAAACGAATAGTTGGGTTTTGAGCTATGGCTTTCCCTGAATATTTATTGTGTTATGTGCCATTGATTATCCTCCTCTTGTCAATTATTGTTTTGCTCGATCTTTATGTGCTTTTGCTATAAAGAGTAGAAGTATATTCTTGTCTACCGTTTTAGTAGATTACATGATATTGTGAATCTACAAGATTTCTACATTGAGAAATTGTGTTGAAGTGAGCGGTTACAGAGACATTTGTTGAAGTGAGTGGTTGGAGAAAAGTCTGTCGAAGTGGGGCATTGGAGAAACCCTACCTGAGCTGTATGGAAAATTGACCAAATTCAAAAATTTTCATGCCATGAAACTGAACCCCATGCTTCCACCATGATAATGTCGCTGGAAAAAGGAGTTGCATATTTTTGGAAAGGCTGAAGTATGGAGCATTATTTTCATGATCAACTTTTTTTAATGTTGAACAAACTAATGCCTAAAGTCTCCACACAAAGCAGAAAACTTAAGTGGAGTATTGTGGAGTTATCACTTGCCAGTCAAATAAGCCACCAAGAGGGAGAAATCCACATCTCTTATAAAGGTCCCTGATCCCTCCAAAGGGAATCTGATTATGGTCCCTGATAGCTAGAATGTTGAATTTTGAAGAGAACACAGTGTTGAGTCAATTAATGAAAATGCAAATTTGACCAAAGAGGCAACCCCAATCTAGAAAAATCCATGCATCGGTTGAAATCAAAAGGATCAGAAAGGGAATCCAATCCGAGTCATATAAATTTTGTCATTTCTGTCAGTTGAGCTGCGTTTGAAGAAATCCTTCCTACACGAGTAGAGGTCGAAGGAGCTGTCATTTCAAAAGAAAGGATGAGGCCACTAGTGAAGAGAAAGGAGGACGCAGAGTGGAATTATTGAGCTTTTTAGGAGGAAACCAATTCAATCAGCAGAAATCCATGTGAAGTTCAAGTAATTATTTTATTAATTTTTTAACAGTAGAAATGTGAATTCTATTGAGCATCGGTGAATTTGTGGAAAGATAAAAGGAACAGGGTTTGAAGTTTCTAGAACTTTTTTATTTTTGGGGAAATCTCAATAATTTTCGTAAAGAATATATGGAGTAGGGTTTAAATAATTGTATTCAGAAGCCTGAATAAGCTTAAAAGAAATTCTGGAAATTTATTAATAGTTAAAAAGGGGCAACATAATTAGAATATTTTATAGGGAATGAAATTCATAAAGAAACCATACTTGAAAGTAGAAGATAAACCCTAGAAGGAAAATCTACAAGAAAATTTTTACTAACCCTATAGGAAGAAAATGGAAAAAATAACAAATGCTAAATTTGAGGTGGAGAAGTTCACCGACAAGAACAATTTTTCTTTACAGAAACTAAAAGTCAGGGATTTGCTGCTGAAATAAGGATTGCACAAAGATTTAGATGGGGTGAAGAAGAAAACTGTTGGCAGGGAAGATTTGGATTGGGAGGACTTGGACGCATGAGCTCTCAGTACCATTAGGTTGTGCCTGGCAGATGAAGTTCTCTTCAACATTGTTGAAGAAATACCGGCATCAATTTTATGGGGAAAGTTGGAAACATTGTATATGACCAAATATTTAACCAACAGAATTTATCTGAAAAGGAAATTGTACAATCTTTGGATGAAGGAGGGTACAAAAATTGCACAACATTTAAAAAAATTTAATACAATTATTTTCCAATTATTAGATATATAATTTAAATTTCAAGAAGAAGAAAAAATTATCACCCTGTTATTTCCCTCCCTAAGTCATGGGACCACTTCCTTATCTTACATCAATTTGAGCACAACTGAATCTTTGGAATTTGATACAGTTGTGCGAGCTATGTTATTTGAAGAAGTATGGAGGAAGTCCAACATTGAAACCTTTGTGCCATAAACCATGGTAGACAGAGGTTGGTAAAATGAAAGAGGGGAGTAAGAAAGTAGTGTAAAGCCAAATGAAGTTACTGCAACAAAATTGGAAACCTCAAGAAATACTATTTGAAATGAAAGGAGTCTGAAAACCCAAAGAAGGAAGAAAATCAAGTTGAGTCAAGTATGATTGATGAAGTTTTATCTTTTGAATTTGGTATGGTAGATGAAGCTTTACCTGTATGTAATGTCTCTCATAATTATTACAATCGATTGTTAGATTCTAGTGCTTCTCATCATGTGAGTCCGCATAGAAATTGGTTTACTTCATATGAAGTTGTGAATGGTAGTTCTATGTTTATGGGAAATAATGTATCTGGTCAAACTGTTGGAATGAGAAATATCAAAATTAAAATGTATGATGATACAATTAGAACATTAATTGATGTTAGACATGTACCCGAATTAAGAAAAACTATGATTTCTTTGGGAGCTTTGGACTTAGAAGGTTACAAGTTTACATGTCATAATGGAGTGCTAAAAGTTTGAAAAGGCGCCCTGATTGTTGTGAAGGAAGAAAAGATCAGAAATATTTACAAACTCAAAGGAAGAACTCAGGTCAGTGAGGCAATGACTATATCAGAGAATACAAAAGAAGGTACTCACCTATGGCATCAATGGTTGGGTCACATGAGCGAGAAGGGTGTTTAGGCACTGATGAATCACAAGTTGTTTCTAAATTTGAAATACTTGAAGTTGGATTTTTGTAAACATTGTGTATATGGTAAACAATGTAAACATAAATTTAAAATTGGAAGTCATAATAGTAAAGAAATTTTGGACTATATCCACTACGATCTTTGGGGACCATATCCTGCTGTATCATATGGAGGTGCAGTATACCTCTTAACATTTATTGATGATTTCTCTCGAAAAGTCTGGGTGTATATGTTGAAAAATAAATCTAGTGTATTTAATGTTTTTAAACAATTTTAAGCTATGGTGGAAAAGAAAATAGGAAAATCAATTAAATGTTTAAGAATTGACAATGGCGAATTTAATTCCCTAGAAGTTGAACAATACTGCAAGGATGAAGGGATTGTTAGACATAAAATAGTTGTTTATACTCTTCAACAAAATGGAATTGTTGAACGTATGAATTAGACTCTTATGCAAAGAGACAGAATCATGATCAACAATGCTAATGTCATGCGGAAAGAGTTATTTTTGCGGACAAACCTAACCTCCCTAGGAGTCTAAGGCTCTCTAGTGACAAACAAGACAAACAAGAGCAATCCTTCTCTAAACATACATTATTCTATGAGAAACCAAGTGTTGTTCGATCCTACCTCACATCCAACGCTTGTTGTAGCAGTCCAGCCTTTGCTGATCCAGATGAGCTCCTCCTTCACTTTTAGACCTGCATACACTAACAAAGCAAACGATTACATAACACCTGAATATTCATCATAAAACAAAGCATATTCATCACATAGACCAAGGAGTACATGAAATAATTCATTAACAACAAATCATTGAGAAGAATGGACTTATTTGTATTTAAAGAAACAAAAAAGGAACCATTAAAACCTGAGCCTTGGTGTTGTGCAAGCTCCTCCCAGGGTCCAACAAGAGATTTCCTCTACTTTGACAAGCTCACCCACTTCCAATATGGTAACAAGAAAGGATGGTAATCTCTCCTCACAAGTTAACAATGGAAGTCCTAATTCCAGCAGCATTTACCCTTTGGAATGTTCAGCTTTCAACCTCCCCTCCCTTTGGCCCAATGCCTGTATTTATAGTGTTCTAGAGGAAGTTATTCAGTTCCAACATCAATGGGATACTCCCTCTTTTGGATGGGGTAGCTCCTCTCTTGATGGGATAAGTTCCTCTATCATAGGGATGCATGAACCATCTGGAGGCCCTCAATACACGTCAAACACTCTTCTAGAAGGCTCTAGAAGTGACCACAAGTAACTTTTTTAAGATGAAACTCGCGCCTTTTGACCTTTACAGGGGTACGCACCCATCTTTTGGCTTACAGAGCGTACAAGTATGCAGGTATAATGAGTTTGGGATGCGTACACGCAGGCAAGGTAGAGAGAACCTGCGTACCCAGAGATAAACATGTTTTTAGTGACTTTTTCTCTTTTTTGAAGCTTTGACATGAAGAGCAGAGGTATAAGGCTTGACAAGGAGGATAATATGACTATTGATGGAGCCATATTAACTGCAGATAGTCATTGTGACAAATTTCAGTGTAACAGATTGCCCCCTAAAGTGCGAAGCCTGTAATAGATAAGGGTTTTATATCATCTAGGAAGGGTGAAGTACTTTATCATTTCAAGGATTATCTCGTGGAGAGCCTGGTTAGAACCTGCAATTTTTCAACACAAAATACATGTATAAGATTATATCATCGCTGAGGTAGGCATTCCCATACTCAGATCAAACTTTAACTAGGACTAACTATTCTGATACAGGAATGATTTCATAATACATCATAATTATAGACTCTGTAGACACAGTATGGGCACAGCCATTTGTTTATGATTGGTCTACAACATAATGAATACAAAACTCCTCGCAGCCTGGATGGTGGAAACTAGATCCAGGGTCTTCATCTCTAATTCCCGAATTGGTACGATTCTAGCCATGTGAATAAATGAGTCGATGTCGAACATGGTAGAAACCACTTGATTACCAGTCAATGATGTAAACTGTTAACAAGCGTGAGAGAGACCACCAGTAATGTCCATGGTTCTCAAAGTACCCAGCACAATCCATGAGATGTGAATGAATGAGTCGGTGTCGAACATTTCATGGAATCCTTCGATCGCAAGTCAATGATGAAAACGGACGTCGAAGGCGAGAAACCTGCCATTGATGCATGCAGACTCCAAGGTACTGACGATTTCTAAGTCAACTCTCTAGATAATGTGCTGATGTCGATAGAAAGTGACCCGTCGCAGGCAAGCCCACAACACGAAACCATAGTTCAAGTTGAAGAAATGTTGCTGCAAGGACTGACTCAATGATGACACAATGGATGGTAAGTATTTTGCGGTTGAATGTTTTGTTTGCAGACCTCTTGAACACATAACGACACGACAGATGGTTTGGTGATAAATGACTCAAAGTCGACTCCCGTAACCCGGTTAAAGGGTGTCAATGATTTGGTCAACTGTGAGGTAAAGGATTTCCCAACACAGGTGAATGAATAAGTGTCGTGTTCAAGAGCGGTAGTAAGGTTTTTCTTGAGACATAAGGATATCAAATAGGCTCATTCTTCTCATTTTTCCCCCACCATTTCTGGCAAGTACCTCTTTATTTTTTACAAGCTTGAGGAGGATAACATATGCTTGTTTGTAAGCTCATCCTTCGGATGAGTCCAAACTTAGTTTTTGATTCGAACCCTAAGAAGGAGTGGTCCGTTCCTGTTTGTAATAGAACAGGTCCTTTACTGTGAAATTTTAACGAGTCCAGTATAGGAGAAACTCGGCGTTTTTCATATTTAGAGAGTCAAAAACTTAGAAAACTCCAGATTGAACTTTTCGTAAAGTTGTGTCTCCTAAGCCCGAAAAAGTATAAAATAATACCTAGGAGAACCGCTTGATCTTGCGACCAAGGATATTTTCATAGTTAGTGTCTTTGACCTGAAAAGTAAAAAGCGATCAAGGACACGTCGTTTTATTTCTAATATCGAATTTGAAACGACAAAAATCTGGCAATCTTTTCCTGTTTTTTCGGTCAGAAAAGGGCTGTAAGGGGACTGTCTTTTAATTCCGTTTTAACGAGTGTAAAAGAAACGCTCGGCAATCTTTTCAGTTTTTAGGAGTCAGAAAAGGGCTTAAAAGA
>APFE030579821.1:0-30975 GCA_000404065.3 Pinus taeda
TAACAAAAGTTGTAACCAGGGAGAAACTGAGAATCTGCTCAGTTTCAATTAGTCTTCAAGTATGATGAAGAAGATGAGAAACAGCCAGGTCCAAAGTGGAGGCATTGTCTAACAAATGGAGCAGCAGTGGAGTTGCTATAATCAGTCTCCAAGTGGGAGATTGTTGGGCGTGGAGCTTGATTATCTTCTATATTCAAAGGTATTGCCGCATTAGACCCCAGTTGCTGCCGAGTCCAGGGGGGGCGGCTACGACCTTTTGGGAGCCCCCCCCCTAGTGGGGGGATCGGTGGCAGCGCCCTTGAAGCCAAGTATAGATGTAAAATTGCCTTGTAAAATGTTGTAATTTCGTAGTCAATCTGGGCCGTTCATTAGGCGGAGATCTGATGGTAGAAGTTATGTTTAATTTAGGGTTTTTTTCCCTAGAAGGCAACCCCTCACTATATATGAGGGAATTGTATTGTGTCTATATATATCTATAAAATATAATTTTCTAACACTATTTTGTCTTAGCTCGCACAAGTCTGAAGGAGGAAGCTCGCATAAGGGTCTAAAGCTACAGGATCAAAGATCACATGAATCTAGGTTTTCTGGTTTTCAGACGTTGGCACCGATCTGGGAAATTTCGTCCCGGACACAGGCATGTTATGGTCAATACAACGTCCACGAAGCTATAGACACTCGCATGCTAACTTTAAAGGAGCATGCAGGACCTCAAAAGGTAGACCGAGCATTTAGGTCCCTGGATGCACACATGAAGTGGCCAAGATAGCGTCCAGGGAGCCTTGGACGCGTGCACAATAGCCTTAAGGTTGCATCCGAGGGTTTGAGCTAGAACAAAGCATATTTTTCCTCGGACGCACGCACATAGTCCACCAGAGAGCATCCAAAACTGCTATAGATGCTCGCTCAACTCCTCCTCTATGCCTCTAGGACTCCAAGATGAATCTCAGTACTCTGAAGATTTCACTTAGTGACAAAAGTGTTCAACAGTAGACTAAGGAATTGATAATACATTATAGTTATCAGAATCAGAGTTTTTATGTTTATATGCATTTCATGGATATTCTATTTTTTGTGAAGATATGGATCATTGTACTCTCTTTTGTTGAATCATTTGATAGAAATCTATTAGAATAATAGTTTGCAAGGGTTTTCCCCATAGTGGGTTTTGCCTTAGTCTCTGACCAATCCTGGTGTCTCTATGTATGCTTGCTTTTCCTCCTGTGTTCCTTTATGTTCCAATGCATTGATGATGATGTTATTGTTCCTTCTATATAGTTGCATATGTTGATAAATAATGATGTAAATATGTATAATGTTATGATGTTATGGGGTGAAATTAATGTGTTAATGGAGAAATGAAATTATCAAAGAAAAGAACAATATAGACTTATGAAAATTTAACACCTTTCACTCCGAGTTTTTATCTCTTCACTAGAAGTTGTCTCTTGTTTTCACCTTTGTTATTGCTTGTGTTAGTGTTGGGTTTGTGCCTCTCTTTGGGGGGAGTTCCTGGGTTAGGTGCTCCTCTTCTCTGATTTTTCATGCCTCGCCATTAACCTCATCCAAGTGCTTCCTTTTATCAAATTGAATCCTTTATTCCTTTCATCTAGTTATGAGGTCCATCCCTTCTTTTCATAGAATATTCAAGATCCACATTTGCAAACAATTATATTTTTTCTCTGTCAATATCGTTAGATATGGTCGCAAAGGAAAAAGAAAACACTTCCTCCCGTTCAATTCATGTGCTCAATGCTATGTAGAGAATTTCTCCAACTCCTTTGCAAAGCAAAGCATAGATCTAGGAGGTTGAGTGAGAAGTGAGGATTGAAAAACTATTTATCATGGATGTAAATGTGGAAGTGGAATACTAGGACCTAGAAAACTAGATACATGAAAACCATTGATATCTACTATCAATTGAAAATCATCATGGTGAAAATTCTAGTGGAGCATTCTGAAACTCAACAAGAAAACTTACCTTGCATATATGAAATGCAAAGAGATATGGAGAAGCTCACTAATAAAGTCTCCATCATGGAAAATAAATTGGCAGGTCTATATTTTTCAACCTCTGATGAAGAGGATTCTTAACCAAACACTATATAGGTTGATTCACCATCTAAGTAGATGTTTTTTCTAGTTCTTTTATATATATATATGGCAGTAGCAGTAGGGTTGCAAAATTAGATATGGATACCAATCGATAGGCACACACACACACACACCTTTCTATGTGTTGAAATATTGAAAACATAAATGCATGTGAAAGTGAAATGCATTTTGAATGTATTTGGCAAATGTTTTGTGCATAATAGTATTTTGGTAGAAGGTATGTTTTATTAAAAACTGTGGTGACTAATATTGTTGATGTGATTAATCAGGGGAGTAATAAGTATCAGATGTTTTCTATATTAATGTTGATTATTTTAGACATGGACTATTTTTGGACTGGATGGCTATGGAATCCATGTTTAAACTTTTGTGATGATGTAATCAATTTAATTATTGTAATGTAATCGATTAATTATTATTAACAAATAAAAATGTTGGAAAAATACTCAAGAAAGAGCACTAGAGTTAAAATATTTCTTGCCCGTTTGGAAACAATTGTTGGTGGTTAAGTGTAAGATGAATCTTCCCTGAAAAATTCCTAAGAATCCCTAGGAGAAAATAATTAGAAATAAATGGATTTAATATGATGGGAGAGAAAGATCATACTTAATTACTTAGTTGGAGAAAGATACCAAGTTTGGGTGAAATAAAGCACTATGGGAGAAAAAGGTAGGCTTTAAGGAAAAAGGAAAGAACCTTTTTCAAAAAGAAAAAAAAAAAAAAACAAAAGGCCTAGGCCAAACAGCTGGCAGACCCAAAAGTGGGACACTGCTAAAATATTTTGGGAAGGAAACTTATAAAATAAGCCACCAAGAAATCAATGAGGTTGTTGATTCTAGTGGCAAGTAGATCTTAGATCGAGGGGAACTTGCGAAAGCAGTTCGTGGTCGGGAGGAACGTGCTCGGTTCCTAAGTATTTTGCCAAGTATAGAACTATTGATAAACATTATTGATTTTACTTATTGAAGATAAAAATCCTTTGTTCTGAAGGGAAAGGATTCCCTTGTTGGTTATTTAGATTGTGATATTATGAGTAAAAGTTAACGTTCCAACGAGAGAAGACACCAAGGACGATGCTCTCTTTAAAGGGGGGGAGTATGTAATATCCTTGGCGTAAGCTACCATAAAAACTCTTGTAAAATTCATGTATTACATATTACAAAATATTACTAATTTATTTTAATATATGTAATGAAATACCTAGACATAACTCAAGAAACATTTTCTCGAAGAATTCGTTGTAAAACTAATTTTAATATTCATGAAACTGAATTGACTATTAGAACATAAGGGTGGAGAGGAACTCAATTATTAAAAAGGGTTTCACGGAGGACCATTGATGCGGGAGCATTAGAGCTTCAAAGCTATTAAATCTTCATTATCAAAAAAATTTTAAAATGCATACTTGATTTTCGAGAAGAAATTATATTCTTCTATGTAAATAAATTGTATTTTCCAAGTTGGTATATTTTATGAGTTTTAGCACTAATGAGTCATAGTTCTAGAAAAGCTATGGATAGGTGATATTTTGTCCATAAGGAAAAAACAAATCTACCTTGAAAATCATGAAAGATTCTAGGGATAGATTGAGTGATTTTAGAATTTTAAAAAAATATATGATTTATGGAGTGATTTAGGAAAATATAATTTATGGAGTTATTTATGGGTGATTTATGGAGTGCTTTTAGGATTTAGAAAAGCTATTGCATTTTCTTAATTGTACTTATTGTAAGCCTACGGGCAATGAGAACTAATACCCAAATGCTTGTAGAATCAAGCCAAGAAAGAGGAATGAATGTTTTTGAATAATTATATGTACAAAATTTGTTTAATGAAATTCAGCCCTGTGGGGAACTCAACGCGAAATTGTTTCATCTCTTACCTCGCCACTGTTGGCTATAATATTGTGGCAGAAATTATCGATTTGACATATAATATCACGTCAGAAATCTCATTGGGATGAGGGATTCCAAGTATTAAAAGATAAGTTATATGTGTATCAATTTCTTAATAGAATTTGCATATCTGTGAGATCAATATCTATTATAATAGATTTCTCTTAGGAAAGAAATTGCATATGCATTAGATTAATGTATATTATGCTATAGATTTCTTTCAGAAAAGAAGTAAATGTTTGCATGCAAGAAAATAGCTACTATGAAAAAAAGTAAATGTTTGCAAGTAAGAAAAATAACTACTATGAAGAAGTATATGTTTGCATGCAAAAATAGTTGTCACGCATCTATAAGTTTGATTTCTTGAAAATATTGCATGAATTATAAAAAAATGAAGACAAATTAATGAGACTAATTTTGGAAAAGAATTGCATGAGTTACTGAAAAATGAAGACAATTTAATGAGAATAATCTTGAAAAGATTTGCATAAGCTCTTAAAAAATGAAGATAAGTTAATGAGGATAATTCTTGAGTGGATTGCATAGGTCCTTGAAGGGATTTTCGTGGGTTGTGAACAAAGAAAATTTAACTAGAGTATTTTCATGAAAATAAACCATGAATCTATGAGACCCATGTTGTTGTCCCATTAGAGGAAATTTCAGCCTAAATGTGCCCATGAAATTTTAACGTACATAATATGAAAACGAGTCAAAATCCTTTAAATTTAAAAAGAGGTACATGTAAATATTTTGGAGGGGAAAAAAACTATTTTTTTTTTAATTGTATTTTTGGCTTATCTCTTTATAGGTTTACTCAAAATTCAAGTGTAGACACTTGTTAGATGCGGAATTAAATTCCACATCCAACGAATACCCATTATGCATACTTCTGAGAAGACCCACAATGATAAAAACTGAAGATACATTAAAAAAATGTGTTCAACACGTTTTTTAAATGTATCTTCAATTTTTATCATTGTGCATCTTCTCAGAAGTATGCATCATGGGTACTCATTGGATGTTGAATTTAATTCAGCATCCAATGAGTATTTACACTTGAAATTTACAATAAAACTATAAGGAGATAAGCCAAAAATACAGTTAAAAAAAAGTAGTTTTCTTATTTTCCCTCCAAAATTCACAACTCTTTCAGGTAGATTTCTTGAGAAAGAAATATATGTTTTTGCATGCATGGAAAGAAGAACTATTATGATTTCTTTTGGAGAAGAATATTTGTAGAGGTGCACAAAACAATAATCATGATGTTATTTCTCTTGAAAAGAATAGTTGTTTATGTACATATAAAGATAGCTAATGTGTTAGTATTCTTGGAAAAGAATGTGTTGTTTTGTGGTCAATTATTTATATTGATATTGCATGAAAAGAATAAGTCATTATGGTAAATTTCTTGGATATATATATATATATATTTGCATGCAGAGGAGAATATAACTATTGTGTTAGACTTTTTGAAAACAATATGTAATTGCATTCAGTAAATATGTTAGTTTTCCTTTGGATAAGTATATGTATCTGCACACAATAAATAATAATTATCATGTTAACTTTACTTGGAATAGAGCATGTATTTTTATGTACAATATGTATTACAAATGGCTCTCCTTGGAAAAGATGCTCTTGGAAAGAACATGTAGTTGCATGCATAAGAATAGTATCTTTTATGCTAGCATTCCCTTCGAAATATTATGCAGTTGCATGCAAGAGTATGTTAGCTTTCTTTTGGATAGATTATGCATTTGCATGTAGGATTATGTTAGCTTTATTTTGAGAAAATATTATGTATTTGCATGCAATTGTGAAAAGTTTATATATTCGCATGAAAAACAAGGGTTAGTGTGTTAAGTTCCTTTAAAAGAATAAGGACAGTTGTAGTGGTTTTCCTTTTGGAAATGAATGTGTGCTTGTACGAGGGGAATATTAGTTAATGTGGTATTTATTTATAAACATGTTATAATAGTTATATGCTTATGATTAATGCATGTGTAGTGATTGTTAAAGGAAGCATGTCACAATTTTTTGTTTACATTCCCTTAATGCATATGAGAAGATGATGAAACATCACTAGTATAGATTTATTGTTGGTTTAATTAATACTTGATCTAATCATGATATCAAAGCTTGTTGACAGTAGCAATTGCAAGAAAAGACTGCGACATATGAAAAGATGGATTATGTTTACCATTTTCGCAAACAATAAGTTAGTGGTCTATGCAGATTGAAGGAATATCAACTACATGATAATCCACTGATGGGAGGAACCAAGCCCAGAAGACACAATGCTCAAGGGTTTGTGGGAAAATGATGTCATGATGATTATAATAGCTTATAGGTAGTCATATTGTTTTTGAGATGAGATTATTTGTAATATTTTATGACAATAGTCAAGGGATGGACTCCCTTACAACCATTGAATGAGGGGTGAACACCCTCACGAACATTTAATAATAAAATTAAATGTTTGTTGGTTTTCACCCTACGAGGTTTCTAGGGTATATTGGCGTCTAATGTTGTGATTGCTTGTACATAAACAACTATTCTTTTCAAGAGAACTAACATTGTGGCTATTTTTTTGTGCATCTCTACATATATTCTTTTTCAATGAAATCATAATAATTGTTCTTACCATGCATGCAAAAACACATATTTCTTTCTCAAGAAATCTACCCCAAATAATTGTTCTATCCATACATATAAAAATACAAATTTCCTGTAGTCTTTTCAGGACAACAACATGGGTCACACAGATTCATGGGTTATTTTCAAGAAATTACTATAATTAAATTTTCTTTGTTCAAAACCCATGAAAATCCTTTTAAGAACCCATGCAATCCACTCAAGAATTACCCTCGTTAACTTACCTTCATTTTTCAAGAGCTCATGCAAATCTTTTCAAGATTATTCCCGTTAAATTGTCTTCATTTTTCAATAACTCATGCAAATCTTTTCCAAGATTAGTCTCATTAAATTATCTTCTTTTTTTCAATAATTCATGCTGTATTTTCAAGAAATTGAACTCCTAGATGCGTGGTAGCTATTTTTGCATGCAAACATATACTTCTTTGCATGGTAGCTATTTTTCTTACTTGCAAACATATACTTCTTTGCATAGTAGCTATTTTCTTGCATGCAAACATGCACTTATTTCCTAAAAGAAATATAGCATAATATATATTAATCTCATGCATATGCAATTTATTTCTAAGAGAAATCTAATATAATAGATATTCATTTCACACATATGCAAATTCTTCTAAGAAATTGATGCACAAATAACTTATCTTTTGATACTTGGAAACCCTCAGCCCAACGAGACTTATGACGCAATATTCTATGTCGAATCGATCATTTCTGCCACACTACTATAGCCAACAGTGTCCAAGTAAGAGATGAATCAATCGTGCGTTGAGTTCCCCATAGGGCTAACTTTCATTCAACAAATTTTGCACATATAATTATTCAAAAAAACTCATTCCTCTTTCTTGGCTTGATTCTACATTTATCTGACCATTAGTTCTCATTATTCGTAGGCTTATAATAAGTAGAATTAAGAAAATGCAATAGCTTTTCTAAATCCTAAAAGCACTCCATAAATCATATTTTTCTAAATTCTAGTCACTCAATCTATCCCTAGAATCTCTCATTCTTTTCAAGGTAGATTTGCATTTTCCTTATGGACAAAATATCACCTATCCATAGTTTTTCTAAAACTATGACACATTAGTTCTAAAACTCATGAAATATACCAACTTGAAAAATACAATTTATTTACATATAAGAATATAAATGCTTCTAAAAAATCAAGACCCCATTTTTAAGTATTTTCACATCGAAGATTTTAATGGCATGGAAACTCTAGTGCTCCTGAATCAACAATCCTCTATGAAACATTTTTCAATAATTGAGAATATACCAACTTGCAAAATACAATTTATTTACATATAAGAATATAGATTCTTCTCAAAAATCAAGACCCCCTTTTAAAGTATTTTCACAACGAAGATTTGAATGGCATGGAAACTCTAGTGCTCCTGCATCAACAATCCTATGTGAAACATTTTTCAAGAATTGAGTTCCTCCCTTCACCCTTTCGTTCTCATAGTCATTTCATTTACGCATGTGCATCTAACCAAAAATCATTAAGCAACACTACTAGATTTAAGTCATTCACACAGACTTATCTTAGTTAATCAACCTAGTAATGCCAATAGATTCAAACACCATCCAAATTATTTTTGCAATGAGAACTGAAAACACCATGTTTCAACAACATGATGGACTTTTATGATTATATTTACTATGTTTTGTCACCACAGTATTCACATCCCCCAATAACCTCGCATGAAAATGCTTGGAGTTAGAAAAATTTTACAACATTTACCAATGTGTAACTTTCTGAATTACTTTCCATATTCCTTTAATGACCATTAGATAAGCCATCATCATTAAAAGAGTAATATTTAACAATGGTATAGTAAGTTACACAACCATTAGTTGTCACTGTTGTAGCATATTAACTTAAACTTCTTGATGTAGCATTGCATCAATTTCATGATTATTTTAGTTTAGTTAGTTAATCACATTCTTGATAACATAAATGTCACATCATGCAAGGAATCAACACCATAAAAATGGCACAACGAGCAATCACATCATTAGACATCGATATACCTTGGAAACCTTGTAGGGGGGAAACCAACAAACACTTAATCTTATTATTAAATGTTCGTGAGGGTGTTCACCCCTCACTCAATGGTTGTAAGGAAGTTCATCCATTGACCATTGTCATAAAATATTAGAAATAATCTCATCTCAAAAACAACCTAACTAGTTATAAGCTATTACAATCATCATGACATTATTTACCCACAAAGCCTTGAGCATTGTGTCTTTGGGGCCTGGTTCTTCCCATCAATGGATTATCCTGCAGCTAGCATTCCTTCAATATGCATGGACCACTAACATATTACCTACAATAATAGTAAACATAATCCATCTTTACATATGTTGCAGTCTTTTCCTACAACTTCTATTGAAATCAACCTTTGATATCGTGATTAGATCAAATATTAATAAAAAATACTAGTGGTGTTTCATCATCTATTCATGCGCATTCACGATATGTAGACATAACATTGTGACATGCTTCCTTTAACAATCACTACACATGCATTAATCATAAGCATATAACTATTATAACATGTTTCTAAATAAATATCACATTAACTAATATTCCCCTTGCACAAGCACGCCTTCTTTTCCAAGAGGAAAAACACTATAATTGTCATTATTCTTTTAAAGGAACATAACACATTAGCCATGGTTTTTCATGCAAATACATAAACTTTTCACAATTGCATGCAGATACATAATATTTTCTCAAAACAAAGTTAACATAATCCTGCATGCAAATGCATAATCTTTCCAAAAGAAAGCTAACATAATCTTAGATGCAACTGCATAATCTTTCCAAGGGAAATCTAACATAAAAAATGTTATTCTAGTGAATGCAATTACATGTTCTTTCTAAGAGCATCTTTTCCAAGGAGAGTTATTTGTAATACCTATTGTGCATGAAAATACATGCTCTATTCCAAATAAAGCTAACATGATATGTAACAGCCTCGGGTTAAAAGTTCATGTAATAAAGTTATAAGGAAAAATAAGACCAAGTTCAAGGGACAATTATTCCACGTTGAATGTTGGGCAAAACATCCTAGTGGGCATCACTTGTTGTTTATTACGGCTAAGGAAATTGGTAAAGACATTGGAAAAGGATTTGAAAAGGAAAAAAGGAAAAAAGGAATTATTTGATATTTATTTATGAAAATAAAGGAAAATAGGAGAAAATGGAGATGAAAGGTCACAGGTTACATGTGAGGAGGAAATTAAAGGAAAATAGAGGAAAAATTAAGAAATTAGAGGCATCACTAATAAAAAGGCATCATAGCATCTGTTTGGGACCTTTTGTCAGTTTAGCTTTGGAATTGATTTCATAGAGGGGAAGATCACCAAGAGGAGGAAACAAGAAAGCAAGCAAAGGAAAGAAAGGACAAGTAAAGGAAGGGCAGGAAATCAAGAAAATTCAAAGGAAATCAAGGATCAAGCAAGGAAGAGTTGGGTCAAGCGACTACAGTGGGATTACTTGCAAGTTTTGAGTTGCATGTATGATTTCATCGTTGATGAGTTCCTACATATATGTGTTGACCTAAGTGTTAATGGTCATGAGTCCTAGGGTTTGGAAACAAGCCCTAGTCAAAGTTTGATCGTCTAAGATGATGTTTGGAAAATCCAGGGTTTAGCAACTAAACCCTAGTTGTAGTTAAATTATCTACTATGTATAACCGTCAAGAATTTATGAATCTATCTAGTGATTGCTGAAAATTTGGAGATGGAAATCTATGGTTTACATCAAACCCTAGTAGATGTTATTCACGATGTTGATTAAGTTGTGATTGGTTTTGATTGTTGAAGGTCATGTATGAAATCTTAGTGAGGAGTCTAACATATGAATTCTTAAAGTTGTTTGATTCATTGATTTGATTTGTTTCTAGCATTTTCTATATAAGGGAACTTTTCGATGAAAGAATATTGAAACCCTAGATATAATGAGTTTGATATCTTATGTATGTGATTTAGGATTTGTAACTAAATCTAGGCAAGAATTTTAAGTATTGAAGTATAGTCTCTTGTTGATTATGTTTATAAAGTCTAAATGCTTTCATTGTTATAAGATTTTGATATGGCTAACTTCATGCTTCTACAATTTTGGTTATACTTGCTATCTAAATTATGCATGTACGTCATCTTCATGTTGATGAACATGATCGTAAGTAAAGTTGATCTGATAAGCATGATATATAAATGACTCTGATAAGAAGGATGGAATACATGAAAGATTATTCGATGTCATAAAGAAGAAGTAGTACTCCCTAAGTTAAGAGGGAGTCTGGATGAAATCTCCCTCGGTTAAGAGGGAGCTTGAATGAAAGAAATCTCCCTAGGATAAGAGAATGGTTGAGAATATTCCTTGTACAAAAATAATTAGATCCTCTACGTTTAAGAGGGAGTGACAGATATGATTCTCTACTTCATTTGGCATGCACTAGACCAAGACTAACAACCGTAAGTTTTAGTGAAGACCATGAGTGAGAAAAGGAAATTGGAGAATGCATTTTGAGGTGTTGTTGAAAGAAGGAAAGTAGGATCCGATTGAAGAATATGTTGTTGCATATGAAGTAGGAAAGAAAAGTGTATGATTGAGGAATCTTTTGTCAAATATTCAGTTGATAGTCCTACTACGAAAAGTTGAGAAGCAACATCAAGTTGTCTGGAAGACCCTGGAGGTTTGTATTTGATTATGCACATGTGAAAGTATATTATTGATTGGGGTTGTGTTTGTACATGTAAATCTCTCGAAGGTTTTGATAACATTCTGGTTACCGATCAGTTTGATCAGAAGATATTTGTTGTCTTTGATCTGTTGGATCAAGGAGAGTTGAGGCTTTGTGAGTGAAGCATTTCCTAGGAGGACATATGGTTGGCACTTTGTGTTGATTTCTAGGTCCCAAAGTTGGAAGAGTGGTGTTGGTCATTGAGCTCTGACACACACGTGGATCTCTGGGTTGATGATTAGCAAGTAAGCCTTATAGTACCTAGAGAGGATGAAAGTTTGAGTCCATATTAGTCCCACATGGATAAATTTCCCTGGTCAAGAATCTACTCCATGGCATTGTGGTGCCTAAACTGTTGAGAGACCAATGGATAGATTTCCCTAGTGAGGAATCTAGTCCATGGCATTGTGGTGTCTAAAGTTCTTCATGGTTCATATAGTTGAGATCTTTCTTGTACTTGTATATGATGAATACCTCCCTAGTCAAGAGGGAGTGTTGGAAAATGTAACTAGGTTCAGTCTTCATTAATTGTATTTGAGTCATCTTGTATTGTACTTGTCAAAAGAATAAAGAAAGTAATTTTTATTATTGATTTAATTGACTTGTTAAAGCATGGGTTTCATGCTATGATCAATTGTTATAGGTCAAGCCTCCATTGTAGGCTTTAGGATTATTTATTTTAGGTCAAAGTCAATTTATTTATTGGTCAAAGACTCCTCCATCAAGTCTCCTTCAAGACAACTTCAAATAGATCATCACCAAGTCCAGTACGTTCAAGTAATCTCATGTTGGCCTAACCATAAATGAAGACACAATTGTTCATGAAATCATGTTCCCTTATTTCAAGAAGAAACCACTATAAATACTAGCATAAGGCCTTCACTCAAATCAGAAGGATATTTTCGATGTCACTACAGGAGCTCGAATGATTTCGGTGCTACCACATAAGGTTGGATCTCTGAGATTATTTCAAACTACAGTGAATTTTTTCCAATTCTACACAGTGAGAAAGTTTAGATTACCTCTGAGATGAAGTTCGGATATAATAGTAAGGGAGTAACATTGTTTCGATACCACAAGAGTGAGAAGGGTCAATGTTAAGGATATAACTACAGTGATAATGGTTTGGTCTGAGGTTAAGGGTATAACAACAGTGATAAGGGCTCAGTATTATAACAGTGAAGATCTCAGTGCAATCTCTACCCCATTGTAATTATAGTGATGAGTGATAAGGATTTGATGTCTTCACAGTAAGAAGTGTTGATGTCTCAGTGTGAACTCAGTGGCAAGTATTTGATGAAAACTCAGTGACAAGAATTCAGTGTCATCGATGAAAACACAATGAAAGAAGGATGACTTGATGAAAGTAGTCTCAAGTCTATGTTGTAAGGGTCTTGGCCATCTCATTTGGAATCTACTGAAGGAAGAACGTTGACTGGTTTTTCCCTAGCAGTGTGCCTACATATTGTGATCTCTTCTACTTGTTGAATGGCATTAGTCTTGATGATAAGAAAAGATAAGTCTAAAGAACAAATAATAATAATGAAAACATCACAAGATAATGTCATAATAAGGAAATAATTTAACTTTCGCCTCTATGGATTTCCCAAAAAATGAATGGTTATTGAATGCATGACCTAATGGATGTTATTGCAGCTATTGTGAGAGGGTACTAGACCTTGATGATTCTCAGATAAGTATCAGACCCCTATGTTTAGATATGCATTCATGACCTGTAGATTTCATGTTCACTATATGTTTGACGAAATGACTGTCATGGTTAGGCCTGGTCAGGTCAAGTTCTTGACTAATTTTTGTATTAATGGATTTTTCCTAGTGTCATTCATTGTTCTGGAAAGTTCTATCAAGTTCTGGGCAGAGGTTTGGATACTAGCCTAAAAAAGTGGCTCAAATTTTGGGGCTGCATGCTTAGAACTTGGAAATCTAAACTGCAGTCACTGGGAGGCAGGGTTATCCATATGGCTAGAGGGTTACTATCACTGGCTTGCCTTGTTTTGCAAGTGAATGGGAGTCCAAATCCCTAAAAAGGCAAGTTAACTCAGGTTTATGGCACCTGGAGTGGTTTTTTTTCCCCTGGGGATCCTATAGCTCCTGAGGAAGGTCAATAAAGTTTTGGTTTCTCAATTCCATTTCCTTAATTGTACTTAGAGGTTGAGTCATGTCATAGTAGCTCTCAACTCATGTTTACCCCGGTAGGCTGATGAAAGTGGGTAAATGTGGGAGGGGTGGTTACATGATAATTATTACTTCTTACCTGCATATACATGTACTTGTCCAAAGGAAGGCTAACATATTTATTGCATGAAATTACATATTTCTTTTCAAAAATTCTAACACAATAGCTATATTCTCCTCTGCATATATATATATATATATATATATATATATATATATATATAATATATATATATCTTTCTTTCCAAGAAATCTATCATGACGACTTATTCTTTTCATGCAAAATCAATAACTGAGCACAAAACAACACAGTTTTTCCAAGAACACTAACACGTTAGTTATCTCTATATGTACATAAAAATTTATTATTTTCAAGAGAACTAACATCGTGCCTATGGTTTTGTGCACCTCTACAAATATTCTTTTCGAAAATAAATCATAATAGTTGTTCTTTCCATGCATGCAAGAACACATATTTCTTTCTTAAGAATTATACCCCAAATAGTTGTTCTATCCATGCATAAAAAAAAATAAAAAAATACAAATTTCTTGCAGTCTTTTCAGGACAACCACATGGGTCTCACAGATTCGTGGGTTATTTTCAAGAAATTACTCTAGTTAACTTATCTTTGTTCACAACCCATGAAATTCCTTTCAAGAACCCATGCAACCCACTCAAGAATTACCCTCGTTAACTTATCTTCATTTTTCAAGAGCTCATGCAAATATTTTCTAGATCATTCTCGTTAAATTGTCTTCATTTTCAATAACTCATGCAAATCTTTTCCAAGATTACTTTCATTAAATTATCTTAATTTTTCAATAATTCATGCAATATTTTCAAGAAATCAAACTTCTAGATGCATGGCAGTTATTTTTGTATGCAAACATATACGTCTTTGCATGGTAGCTATTTTTCTTACATGAAAATATATACTTCTTTACATGGTAGCTATTCTCTTGCATGCAAACATTTATTTCTTTCCTAAAAGAAATCTAGCATAATATATATTAATCTCATGCATATGCAATTTCTTTTCTAAGAGAAATATAACATAATAGATATTGATCTCACACATATGCAAATTATTTTAAGAAATTGATGCATAGATAAATTATCGTTTATTGCTTGGAATCCCTCAACCCAACGAGACTTCTGATGCGGTATTCTATGTCAAATCAATAATTTATGTCACACTAATATAGCCAACAATGTCCAGGTAAGAGATGAAGTAATCATGCATTGAGTTCCCCACATTTGTTCTACTATGAGAACCATAGTGGCTAAAGAATGCTCCTCCCAACCAATGGGAACTAGTTATCACAACCATATGTCACTAATTACAACTAATGAAAATGCATCCTTGCGGTGTAACTATCTACTACTATCTACACTTTACTCCTTTTCTGTTTGCATGCAACTACTCATTATATAACAATATATCTTAACTCGGCATAGTAATTACGCAAAAATAAAAAGAAAACAAAATTCAACTATATTTCCATATCAATAAATTATAATCAAAATGCTAACCACAATTATTGTTTGGAAAATTCTTAATGTCTTAGCACCTTCCTCTCGACACACACACATAATTACATACTTTATTTTATTGCTATGATCTAAATATTACAACTTTAAATTATATTTATGTTGTAAATATTCGATAGCTCTTTTTTCACATAGGAAAATCTGGGCAGATCAACCTCGAAGAGAACTAGATCCCACCGGCCAAACTATCAGGGCCTAACCCTGAGGGCATTGAGGAGAATTGACCTTGAGACCTCTTGATCGGTGAGGCACTTAACAACAAGGACACGACTGGTTGAGGTAACCCTTGGGACTTCGTTACCTCTTAGCTTGGCTTGGCTTTCCTTTTAACAAGTTCTATTGTATATAAATAAATTATTTGTCCTAAATGAGGGGATATTGTGTTTCAAACCATGAATATATTGTTTTTGGAGTCTTGAATGGTTAGTTGAAATTTTTATTAAAAGCAGCTACATTCTAATGTTAATTTTTAAATAATTTTAGGGAGATCTATTGAAAAAAAAAAAAAAGTTTTATTAAAGGTTTTTTAAAATTTTAGTTATTTTGTTAAATTTCTATTTTCTATTATGAATTTGAAATTGATTTGGTTTTTTTTCTTTTCTTTTCCAATTGATTATTGATTGTGAATGTCTATTAGAAGTTTCTCAAAATATTTAATTGAAACCCAAAATAGCATCCACATATTTTATACATAAAGGATTTGTTGTGTGCTCATATAAATGTAGCTAAAAATATAGTATATCATTATATCACAATTAAACTAAAAAATAATTTTGATCTCCTAACCACTACAATGATATATTTACATAAAACCCAACAACTATGTTAAAAGAGGTATCATAGCTAGGAAAAAATCAAACATATAATTTTTTTAAGAAGAAATATAAATGATCTCAAAATTTGAGGGTGTAGTATTTGGATTCTACATAATTTGTAGTTGAAGTGGTATAAAGAGATTTTGTTATTTAACTAAACATTACAATAAAAAAAGGGTTGAGGACAAGGTTTCATGATATCGGTTCTTAATAGAGTTTACGAATAATTGAAATTTTGAATTTTATCATTTTTATTTCTTTTGTCTTCATTAACCATAAAAAAATAATTTTAAAAAATGATATTGATTGTTGTGATCTCAAAATTTCCCTATGCATATCTCTATTGCTTATTGCTTATAAAACCCCCTAGTTGTTTGAGAGCATTCATTGAGAAAAATCCCAAGTGCTCTCAAAATGTCTACTCTCACCGAATCAAAGCTTCCTAAGTTCTCTTAATACTTGTTGGATCAAAGCATATAGATACAAGAAATAAATTTGAGGCCACTAAAAACTATGACAAAGGGCTTATAATGTAAATAGATCCAAAATAATGAACTTAGAATAATTGAATTACAAGCCAACAAACTCTTGTGTGCTATGATATGAGAAGAGACATTGAAGGAATGGGTCACCTATGGATGAATGATTTTAATATAAAGGTGGATAATATATAAAAATTATCGTTGATGGAATTTGAATAGCAATTGATCATGAAAAAAGTTGTGAGTAATAGTGGTTAAAAATGTTGGAGTATGTAAATCCTACTTGTTTTATGCTTGTGATCATATTTGATTGTTGAGATTATTGGTCATAATTATGTAGAGTTAATTGTCTATGTAGAGTCTGTTCCTATTCTTTAAGAGGATATTAGGTCTATTGGGATGTGAGAGATTTTCTCCGACTAAATTCTTCCTAGATTGGTATGTGATTGAGATATTCCAGTTTGAAATTGGATGCTCCACTCCTTATACCCATACATCATTCCAGTAGTTAAATGATCTCTCTCCCAAAGGGTGGAACTTGGTTTAATCCTCTCCCTAGTTCCATTACTACTAGCTCCATAAACATTTTGTAGACAATATTGTTGACCTTCATGACATGTTCCCAAAACTTCTTAATTGTGATGAGATTTGTTGTTATGGTGCCTTGATGTGGTCGTAGAGATTGTTGGCAATGGTGGTAGTAGAGATCCTATGGAAGAGTATCAAAATAAAAGGAAAGGTTATGTAGTCCTTTTCATGGTAGATTACATTGATGAATATGCCATATGTCAGCTTAAGAAGTACCACGGGTAAGAAACTTGTGTTTTGCACAAAAGAAGGGTTGAAGCTAGAAGAAGAAGAAAGAGAAGAAAGTCATGATTGAGAGCTTGTGAAATTTTTTGTGTGAGTTTCATGTGAGAGATTGACATTGGATGAGTTTTTTATATAACTTACAAGGGATTTATGCATCTATTCTAGGTTACAACAGATCTATAAGTCTTGAATACTTGTTTGGTTCCATATTCTATTCTAATTTGGTTTGTTTCAATTCCAATTCCAATGGTGGAGATGAACATGGATTGCAACAAGGTGGATTATTTTTATTTCTATGCTAAAATAAATCAATTTATTACTAGTTTATTTGTTGATGTTCCAGGGGTAGAAAAGAAGTCCTGGATTGAAAGGATAGATCCCATAAGAAACAAAATTCTTCATAGACAGATCACAAATAGCTTGAAAAAATTCAAGTTGGTACCCTGGGATTCATAGATAGGCAGAGGTTATTGGATCTTATTGCATCAGAAGCACTTGAAACTACCTCCTTTTGTGAGTGGCCCTTTGTTTCCTAAACCAAAATGTGAATGTTTCCACACCAACAAAAGATAAGTACCCAGGAAGAGTTGTTATTGTCAGAATAAACATCACTTCTGATTTGGAAGTCTGAGAATTAAGAACTAATTTATGGATCACATGGTGATGTTATCCAGTTAAATAATTATCTGAAGTTTAGAATCCTAAGGTTTACATTTTTTAAAAATAATGTAGGAACAGATACAACCAAAGGAAAGAGTATCTTAAACGGTTTTGAGGCTTTTAGGGCATTGCACTCTTCACACGCACAAACAATTTATGTCACAAATGAGAAAACAAGGTTGTGACTCTTTACAACATTCGCACAAATGGCCAACCCACAAACCCCATCCAACAACAAACTTTAGAAAAAATCCTTGAAACCACATAGAGATGAAGCACCTGCAAGGGAACCACATTGATCACCTAAACGAGTTTTCATTTGAAGTGCTTGCCACCAAGGCTTGCTTGATCCAACATGCTACTCATGTGTTACCAGGTGTCAATCCCTTGGCCCTGAGCATGCATGAAGGTGCACTCATGTTGAATTGGCATGCCTAAGTTGACTTGGTGATGTGACATAGCTATATGCATGAAGGCGCCCAACCAAGATCATGCGGTGAGGTTGTGCGGAGGACCATGCGATGGAGTTGTGTGACGATAATGTGTGATGGGGCGCTTACCCAACCAAATAGGGATGCCTGAAAGAGCTTGCACAACTAGGACGAGGGCACCAATGTGCAATGAAGATTCCCGATGAAGGCGAGCTGACATAATGGAATGATATGCGATGATGACCGAGGGATTTCATGCGAACGAAGCAAAGGATGACTCGACAAAGGAAAAGTCGACTTACATGATTTGTAGGTCTGATCAAAGGGGCATGTAAGTTAAATGAAATGCTTGAGCACATATATTTAACTGAAGGGTAAAACGAGTGGAGAACATATCACATCTAAGTAAGAAGGGATAGAATTGTAGGTCGTGTGATATAAGGGTAAGTTGAAGAGATCACACCTCATGAGCCAAGAAGGAGAAAACAAAAGTGTATGAAGGTCATTTTTGTGATCAATGGTCGTGAACTGCAAAGTGTTTGTCATTTTGGTTTTCTTGTACATTACATGGTAGAGTAGGCTGAAGGGCTAGGGTAATATTGGGTTAAGGTTGTGGGTTTCTAACCGAAGGGTTTGGACTCAATTTGATTGTTTATGTATGAAGGAGTTGTGGCAACAAACTGTTTTAAGTTCAACCCAAATGAAGTCTGTTGTAAACTAAAGGTTTAGAAAACAAGTCTTTTAGGGCTTGGCCCATGTTAAAACTTATCTATTAAGGTTTTATAAAATAATTGAAGTGTTGGGGGATCATTTAGGAGTTCCCCCTCTCTGTTCCATTGTGTTGCTCATGTTTATGATTGGTATCAGTTATGAATTGTTGTGAACCTTATTGAAGTTTGGTATTGTTGAAGTAAATTTGATTCTACACGATAATCGAAGTAAAGTGAAGTGTTCTATTAATGAAGTAAAAGTAGGAAAATACGCCAGGTGTTAAAGAATTGAAGGGCTATTGTTTTGATGTTGTTTGGAAATTGATTCCGCAATTTTAAGATAATGATCTTGCTAAAAAATACATAGGCTAGGGGCATAGTCCGAGCACAATTCAAGTCACCAAGACGTGCAACACCGACATGTTTTCTCCTCAATGGCAAAGCCAAATTTAGGTTACTACTGCTTGCACTATGCATCTAGCATATGTACTTTCTTCACGAGATTTATATATCAAACTTACAAAATTAGTTTCAAAAAGTCCCAGTATAGTAGCCCCTAATATCATTTTTTTTCTATATAATACTACCTAAGTACCCACGGGGGATTTGAACCGGTGACCTATCACAAGGGGTGCCTTAACAGAACACCCATTCACCGTCAATCCAAAGCCCCGTGGGCTTAGCCCCTAATATCATTAATACTAAGCTTCAATTCCAACTTACTTCATTATTAATTCAATTTACTTTGGTTATACAGTTTAGTTATACTCCAATAATTCTAACTTCATCCATATAATATCAACAAAAATAAACAAAAATAAACCATCATGCACGAAACAACAACACCATTACAAGTGGGAGGGCGAACGCCCAAACAACTTCCCCATACTTCAATAATAAACAAAATTCAATAATACAAAGGCTTGCCTTGGACCGAGTCCCAAGTGACTCACTGTCAAAAGGTAGCACAATTTTAGTTTACAGATTTAAGAATGTAACAACTGGGCTAAAATCTCGAATTGAGTTCCTGACCACAACAACACTTCAAAAAATTTGGGTGTGGCCCTTCAGCATTACCCTGCCTTTGCAAATCAAGTAAACCACAAAAAACCAAAACCCTTCAACTCACACAGCTTCCTCCATTTTACTCGCTTAGAGCAATCCCATGCACTCAATTCCCCTCACCCTACAATTCCTTGAATTGTTTCATTTGGTTGGTTGTCTCCTCCATCAAGTGGCACTTCCTTTTATTAATATGTGTCCTCCCTTGCACGAAGAGTTGTGTTCCTTCATGGGTCGACCCATACTTTCATTCAGGTCGATTTTGTTATTTTTTCTTAAGGCTGGATTGTTCTTTGCTATAGATAATTTCATTTACAAACTTTTCATCATTTACATATTACATGCAACCCATAATATCATTAGAAATTATGTAGAAAGAACAATAACCATCAGTGTAGCATAACAGCAAGGAACAACAGATGAAAAGAATACACAATAGAGACACCATGATTTTGGTCAAAGACCAGGAAAAACCCCACAAGGGAGAAAACCCAACTAAATTATTCTTCTTAGATATTCATAAATTGTTCAACTAAGATACCAAGTACATCCATGATGAGATGAATCATTCATATCAGGCCTTAATGGTCAATCAAATCCAGTTCACAACCTCGTTTATGAACTTAATGATATAGAGAGTTGTTGCCATATCACTGTTGACTAGAATCATACATCAGAGATACATTGCCTGTTTCTGCCATACATATAGATTTTTTCCATCAAGGTGATCCAGGTGGATATTGGTGGCCACCTGCCTATTCCACCTAGACCTCCAGATGTTTTCCTCTGTTTCCTTGTTTATTTCAGCATTTACTATTTTTAGTAGTTTTTCAGGTCCTGAACTTCCAGAGCAGTTTCGACCCCCTTAAACGACATTTTTTTGAGGTCTTCAATCACAAATCCTATAGTACTCGGAGATACCTTTCCAACAAGGTATCTTACATTCCAAATGGAGATAATATGACCAAGTTACGACCCTGGGGAGTTGGCTTCCCAACTAACCCCGACAGCGCCACAAACTATTGGTGTTACATCTCCCAAGGTTAGGGTTTTGGTTGTTTAGGGTTTTCCCTTGTTGTTCAATAATAAATAGGCCCTTGAGCCTCATTGTAACACAGTTCAGAGGCATGTGGCCACCACATCTCTTCTCAAAGATAAGCTACCATCGCCCGGGCTAGTTTATTTCCTTTCTGTTTGTAAGCATATTTCAGTATTTTGGTATTAATGAAATGAAGTGTTATTTCTGTTGCATTTTTTAATTTATGGTTATATTTATAATTTGTTGCGTTCTTGTTTTAAGTTCAGATCACAATTTCACTATCATCACATAAGGACAAATCACTTATCACGCATTATAGGAGTAAGATCACTAGAGTCACTACTATACCAAGACACTAATACACCAAGGTTCTTTGCCATGTAGATTTCTATTACATACTATCATCAAAGGCAATATCAAATATATTGTCAAGGTCATACTATTGTTATTACTCACTGTCATATACTCGACATATACAACATTCAAAGTGTTATTGTTATACAAAAGGTCATAGTCGCGTTAATACAAATGTTGCTTTATGCAACAAGGTTATTGTGATATTCATGTTGCCATCAAGAATACAATAGACATATCATTATTCAAGATTGCTTAGACATATCATTATCCAAGACTACTGTAGACATCAATATTCAAGACTTGTCACGTGGAATGAGTCGATCTTGCGGACAAGATAGACCTTCCTAGAATCTAAAGAAGACCTAATGACAAGCAAACCAACCAGACACTATCTTTCTCTAAATGTGATTTTATAAATAATGGTAAACAAGTGTGTTTAAGGCCTACCTTATGTCCAACGCAAGTTTGGGGATGCCTTCGCTCCTTTGATCCAAATGAGTTCCTTTGTCGCAAACCTGCAAACACAAACAAGGCAAACAAATAATAGCACCTGAAAAACCAATATCATAAAACATATTTAACATGAAAGTCAAGGAGTCCATGAACAAATAACATGAGATACTTGTTGAGAAAAATGAGTCTGATTGTATTAATTCAAAAGAAGAAGAACTTTACAACCTTTTCCTTGACGTTGTACAAGCTCCTCCCAGGGTCCAACAAGAAGTCTCCTCTACTTTGAAAAGTTTCACTC
This sequence comes from Pinus taeda, assembly GCA_000404065.3. Lineage (NCBI taxonomy): Eukaryota > Viridiplantae > Streptophyta > Pinopsida > Pinales > Pinaceae > Pinus > Pinus taeda. The sequence goes on from APFE030579821.1 coordinate 22,291, forward strand.
ACTCCCGATGAAGCCAAAAAGGTACGTGATCTCTCCTCTTAAGCTCAACTAGGAAGTCTTGATTTCACCAGCATTTACCCTAAAAAATGTTCAGCTTCTAACCTCCCTAGCAACTAACCCAATGCCTCAATTTATAGTGCAATGTAGGGAAGTTAATAGGTCCTCCTTCAAAGGGATAGAATCCTCCTTCAAAGGGATAGCTCCTCCTAACAAGGGATTAGCTCCTTCTCTTTTGGGATGCATGAACCACCTTGGAGCGAACAATCCACGTCAAAATTCCTTCTGGAAACATCTAGAATTAACCCAAAGTGAGTTTTTTAAGATAAAAATTACGCCTTTTGACTTTCACAGGGGTAGGGGTACGCACCCTCTCCTTTACAGACAGAGCGTATAAGTACGTAGGTAACATGAACAAAGGGTGAGGGCCCGCATGGCAAAAGCGAGAGAAAGTGTGAAACCAGAGTTACATTGTTTTTTGATGTCTTTCTCTCATTTCCAAAGCTTATTTTGAAGAGATGAGGTCTGAGACTTGCTTAGGAGGTCAGTACAAGTGATGATAGACCCATACTGACTGCAAATAATCAAGGTGACAATATTTTTGTGTAACAAGACTGTTGCAGGCACATCATTATCCAAGATTGTTGCAGACATATCAGTATTCAATATTGTTGTAAACATATCATTATCATCGAGAGTCACTTACAGAGAAGTATGTGAACCAGAATGATACCCATAGAGAGTATAGAGAGCCATTGGGGAATACCATACCACAAAGCAATAACATAATGCAGAAAAACAATGTATAACAGAAGTAAGCGAGCAACAAGGGAATAACATGTTGTAGAGATAATGTTGTTCCATTGTGATTGCAGCCATCCAGATACTAGCCACACGAATTTGTGTACCACTGTGGAATACAAGTGAGCCTCCTCATAATTATGTCCATGAACTAGTATATTTCGATGATATCAAGCCATGATACAATCACAGATATGAGACAAAGGTATCATAGATCTACTGTAGACATATTCGATCCACAAATCATTTGTTTTGAGTCACTGTAAATAATATACATTGCTCAGAAAAATAATTTGGCTCATCTTGAATGAATGTGAGCCACAAAACAACACATACGAGCTATTGTGAATGGTAAGCGAGCCAATTCATGAAACGTGCAAGCCATAGAGAAACGTATAGATGATATTTCTCACCAAGGAAATAATACGATCCACCGAATGCATAACGTGAGCTACATATTTATAGAGCGAGCATCATATAGTGCGACTTATAGAGAAATAGAGGAATAGCCATATGACATGTCTTGTAAGCTTCTTCCATGTGAGCCAAAAACTAGAAACGAGCTATCAAACTTCTAAGATACATACACGTCATTGTACTTCTTGATAATCGAACTGTCTTGATAACCCATATGACGTTACATACCATAACTTATACAAAGTTGCAGACCAAACAAAGTTGTAGTAGAGAGATCCACGAGCCATAGAAAGGAATCCAAATTTCTCCTCAAAACCATCTGGATTATTCATCCCAAAAATGAATGACTTGATTGAGTATATTAATATTTTTCATATGCGAAAGGTCATGTCTCTTGGATGAGTCGACTTGACCTATTTGAATATTCAAATTATATTTTCCCTCCTTAAATTATGGCTAACCCATAATATTGGAGGGAGATACCTTAAATTTGAATTGGCTAATGATATAATTTTATTTGACCATTAATAGTAATAATTCCTTTAACCAATTAAATTTGTATAAAGGATATAATCGTTTCCCTTATGGGGCAGAAGGGTTTCCAAAGAAAAATTCATCTCGAAGTTGCCCTAGTGTTAACACCCCCTTTTAGCTAGGGAGGAATTTCTATTTGCATCATGAAGCTCATCTTGGATGACATGTCTCAACATAATAAGACAAGCAACTACAACATCATTAAACCTGGTCTCATCTCATAAAAGAAGAATTTTCCATAATCAATGGTAGGGGAGATCAATCCTCCAAACCCTACTAGTCTTTAAGTCAAATCTCATGACCTCCATCTCAGCTATATCAACAGAGCATCCATCTTGTCACATCCCATCTCAAATTGACTCCTTTGATCTTCATTTGAACAATGATGTCTCTATCTAAAGAAGAAGAATTAGCATAGGGAAGCTCCATTTACCACCCTATATCCACGAATTAGGGGAGATTAATCTTCCACCCTATATCCAATGGACAATAGGAATGATACGACTTACCATGAAGGGTAAGGATCACAACTATCCTATTATCTATTGATCTGCCCATCCAAGTGGTAGAACACCTATATCTATTCACTTAAGCATGATACCACTTACCATAAATGGTAACGATCACAACTATCTTAAGTTTCCTCACACATTGGATAGATGGGTGGAAATCCCAACAAGCCTAGCTTATGGGTAGGATGCATACTAGGGTATACTTCGCCCTCCAATGGTGACAATAGGAAAGTTACTACTTACCATGAAACACAAGGATCGTAGTTATCATATTGTTAGACAATATGTAGGATACTGCTTACCATGATAGGTAAGGATCACAATTCTCTTATTTTCTAAATATACCTCGACCCCAGGAGCTTTGTGGCCCAATTCCTCACCTTGGGAGCTTAGAAAGGTGGAAGAGCATAGCTCAGTGTCCTCATTTAGCCATGACTCTTTCTTGGGAGGGTCACATCCACCAATCTAAGTTGCTCTCTGAATACCAAGAACTTCTATTTGCTCATCAATCAAAATGTGATGGAGTCTCATTGCTCCATGTTGCATCATATCCTAGATATAGTGATATATGATCTCAATGTGCTCGAACCTGTCATGGAACACAAGATTCTTTGCATGTGATACCCCATAATATGTCACAATATATCATAGTTGTGCCCAACACATGCTCAAATAGCTCTTCAAAGAGCTTTCTTGATCGCATTGCCTTGTTGCTAGTCATGCTAGTAACAATGCACACTGCCTCTCAAATCAACAAATTTCTATGCCAAGAAATCATCTAGAAAACCAGGGGTGACCTAAGGAAACACTCATATGTGCTCTTCCAGTCAACAACAATTTTTTTGTCAGTCTCTATCGTTATTGGTGTATTCATCACGTTTATGGACATGTGTCTCATTCCATAACCAATAGTTGTCTCAGCACAGGTTTAGTGACCCAATATACATATCCAAGATCTATTTGGCACAAGAGTACATAATGTAAAGCAAGTAACCATTAGACTGCCTTCCCATCATGAGATTCATCAAATTGGAATATGAAGACAAGTCTCTCTCAACTAATTTAGTGTAAATCATCATGCTAAGGTTCCTGACAACACAAGTACCTTAACAAGAAAGTCTTCATCGTCTCTCCTAGTCTCAAGATGTTGATCATCTGAGCTTAGGGGTCAACTCCCTCTGGGACACAACACAGAGATGATCTGATCATGTCATGAATAAATTGTCATCATATAAAACCAAGTATCAAATACATAGCTTCAATCATGAAGAGAGATCGTGGTCTACATCAAATTTCTATCATTCCAAGCTACTAAGCCTAGGAGACTTGCTATAGTCCATAGGAATCTTTCTTCATTTTGCGATCATGGGTCTACTACTCATGCTACTCAAGTTCTGAGATAAATTCAAATATGCTTCTTCCTTAAATACATCATAGATGAAGCCTGCTTCACATATATCTAATAATAATGTGTTTGTCAATGGAAACTAGGATCTCATCATAGCCTTCTTTCTCTGAGAGAATATTTCTTATCATAGTTTGAATCATATCACGGAAGCATCATAAACTGTTACATCTCAGTCATCTATAATGGTCCTTGCATGAAGGACCTATCACCCTTATGTTGTATTCCATCTACTCCCTTTGAATAGAAGCCTCTTCAATCAACCACTGAGACTACAATCCTTCCTTTGAGATCTTCAGCTTTTGTCCATCTCATAATACATGAGATGGCTCTTCATCATCCTCAATATTTGGTATAAAGGGCTTAATCCTTACATTCATAAGATGTACATGTGTTAGTGTACCTGGTAATGAAGTAGGACTATCATCCTTCTCTAGATGTAAGAGCGACTCCTACATTGTCCTGCTCCAGCTCCCTCTGAGGTTTCTTGCACTAGCTCCCTCTAGGAGCTTGCTCTTTCCTACACTACTCTGCATCTTGTTGATCCTCAATATGGATCACATCCTTATCTAAGAAGTTAGTGAAACAAGTAAAATACTCATGCAGGAAGAATCGCCAATAAATTCCCAAGAATAGTAACACAAAGAAATGATGTAATACTTGAAAGTACTTATCTTAGACGTATATTGGAGGAGCATCACAACTCCCTATGAGTGTTAACTCTTCTTATCTTTATTGAGGTTTGAACGTAGTTGTTAGCTCCCTCTTGTTTTGTCCTCCATGAGTCATCGTTGTCTCTCAACCATATGTCATCGGTAGAAGAAATGCATCTTCTTAAGCACCACATGTATTCTTTATCTTCTTTCATTAGTAGCCAAGACCAACCATCAATGTATATGATGACCATATGATTTGTAATATACCCTACTCTTAAGGTTTCTTTGAATTTTTCAAGTACTTGAATAATTGAATGGGATTTCACTGTTCATATCATATAATGAATGATTATGAATCATACCAAGCCTTTTTCATATTAAGGCCACTCCTAGGGTTTCTCCCAAACCCTAGCTTGTACTTGAAAAAAGGGTTTCCCTAGGGTTTCCTTAAAACCATAGCTCCCTTTAGGTATTTGTTATCTTCATCCCTTTAACTATGCTTGATCCATCGTAGGTGTCTTCATGGGGGTGATCTTTCATTGACTTTTCTTCACCCCAACTATAATTCCATGTTAATTTTTCTTAGAGTTGGATTGTTTTTTGTTATAGATAATTTCATTTATAAACTTTTCATCATTTACATATTGCATTCACCTCATAACATCATTAGTAATTATGTGGAAATAAGAATAACTAATAGTGCAGTAGAACAATAGCGAACAACAAAAGAAAAGCATACACAATAGAGACACAATGATCTTGGTCAAAGACCAGGGAAAAACCCCACAAGGGGGGGAACCCAACTATATTCTTCTTCTTATATATTCATCAATTGTTTTATTAATATATAAAGTAGATTCATGATGAGATACATCATTCATATCAGGCCTTCAAGGCCAATCCAAATCAGTTCACAACTTTGTTTGTGAACGTAATGATATAGAGAGTTGCTGCCATATCATTGTTGAATGAATCATACATCAGAGATACATTGCCTATTTATGCCATACACTATTTCTGCCATGAAGGCCATTATACTCACATAAGAGCAAATAACTATATCATGCATTATAGGAGCAAGATCACCAGGGTCACTATTATACCAAGACATTGATACACCAAGGTTCTTTTCCATGTAGATTTTTGTTACATACTGTCATCAAAGGAATATATCAAAGATACTATTAAAGGCATACAATCACTATTATTCATTATCATATACTTGACATATAAAACATTCAAATTATCACTACTATACAAAAGGTCATAGTAATGTCAAGACAATTGTTGCTTTATGCAACAAGGTTACTTTGATATTCATGTTGTCATCAAGACTGCAATAGACATATCATTATTCAAGATTGATGTAGGCATTCCATTATCCAAGACTTTTGTAGAAAAGAATATTCAAGACTATTGTAGACATATCATTATCCAAGATTGTTGTAGACATATCATTATCCAAGACTGTTGTAGACATATCAATATTCGAGATTGTTGTAAACATATCATTATCATTGAGAGTCACTTACAAAGAAGTATGAAAGCCAAAATTCTACCCATAGAGAGTATAGAGAGCCACAAGGAAATATCGTACCATAGAACAATAACATGCTATAGAAAAATAGTGTACAACATAAGTAAGCGAGCAACAAGGGAATAACATGTCATAGAGATAATGAAGTTCTATTGTGATTGCGACCATCCATATATGAGCCATAGGAATTTGTGTACACTGTGGAATACAAGCGAGCCTCTTTAGAATTATGCCCACAAACCAGTATATTTTGATGAGATAAAGCCATGATACAATCATATATATGAGCCATAGGTATGACTATTGTAGAGATATTTGATCCACAAATTGTTTGATTCGAACCACTGTAAATAATATATGTGCCTCAAAAAAAAAATTGGGTCATCGTGAATGAATGCAAGCCACCAAACAATACATACGAGCTATTGTGAAAGGTAAGCAAGCCAATTCATGAAATGTGAAATCCATAGAGAAATGTATAGATGATAGTTTTGAACCAAGGAAATAATATGATCCACCAAATGCATAATGTGAGGCACATAGATATAGAGCGAACACCATATAGTGTAAGCTATAGAGAAATAGAGGAAGAGCCATATGATCTGTCTTGCAAGCTTTTGCCTTGCGATCCAAAGACTAGAAATGAGCTTTTGAACTTCTAAGATACATACACATTATTTCTTTGTTGATAATCGATATGTCTTGATAACTCTTCTGCACGTCCCAAGTCAGTTGGGCCCCTTCATGTGCTCGACCATGTTGTCTTTCAGTTTTATGCGTCTCTTGAGCAAGTCATCTCTCCAAGTCAACTTAAGCATGCACTTCGTGCACGCTTAATCCCAAGGACTTGACATCATCCCCCACTCTACATCAATTTTCGTCCTCAACAACAACACCCTTGCAAAACTTCTTCACCATGCCTTTGCTTCAACTTCATGGAAGAACCATCCATATCCCCATTATCCACACAAGTCTCTCTTGCCTCATTTCCCAAGTTCATACTTCATGAACTCTTCAACTTCTTCATGAACCTCCATACAGGCCCATGCATTCCCTTGTTTTTGTATCCAAAAACAAGAATTCATGTACAAAGATCTCTTAAACTCCCATGTACATCAATCACAATGTGTCGTAAGTATCCACAATGCCTCACGCCCTTACGAAAGGCCACTCCTTCCATTTCTTGGTTGCAATGTATCAAGTCATAACTACCACCATGTCAATCATTTCATCCCCATGTATTGTGAATTTTGTTGCCATACTCCAACTCAAATATGACATGTATCCATGCATTTACACACCCCATGAATTGAAATAGTTGGGTAGCCAATCCAATTGTCACGTCCAAGCCATGAGAATACACCTCCTCACATCAAGATCAATTGTTGTATTCTTGAAATTGTTTGTGTGTGTGAAGGGTGTGATGCCACAAATTTGTTGTTGTAAGAACAAAGTTCACTTTTGATTTGGAAGTGTGTGAGCATTAAGAAACTAATTTAAGTATCACACTTGACGTTGTCCAACTAAATAGTTCTCTGAAGTTTAAAATCCAGAGATTTACATTTATCTAACGACACTGCAAGAATGGTTACAACCAAAGGAAAGAGTATCTTAAAAGGTTTGAGTCTTTGCAACATTTTCTTAAATTCATTAAAGTTACATTTTGTTCTTACGTAACTCAATATGTAGGTGCAATTATTTTGTTAGAGTTAGTTACTCTAACAAATGATAGATGAAGTAAAGGTATCTAAGACAAAAATTGAAGAAAGATAGTGAAAATATATTTAGTATGTGAACAATTACAAAGGAGGAAGATGATATTACTCTCAGTGTTATTATCTCTTGATGGTATTTTTTAGTGTTGCAATGTTTTTTTGATGTAAAATAATTTCTTATTTTACTTAGAAGTGTTGTAACTAGAAGTAGTTCTAGCAATGTTTTGCTCCATGAATTATTTGTTGAATGTTGCATTGTGAGTCCACTTTAGTGTATGCATAGAGAATGTAAGATTGAGATGAATACATCATATATCCACATTACTTTCCTAGCTAGATGACAAGTATAATGGACAACACCCATCTATCTTAGTGGATGGAAGTAGGTTCATAAGATTGTCGGTGACTTAGTTTTTAGGGTCATATTGATGTTAGGCCTTGGAGTACAATAATTTCCTAGTTAATTTGAGTTATTAGTGGCATAATTCGTTTCCAACCGGTACGTGATGACAATTTTTCAAGTGAAGGGAGGATCATGGGCACTTTTTGAGATGGAAGCAAGTTGCATTGTTCTTGATAGAGGAAAACGAGTGTTAATTGCAGGTTGAATTTGTGGAATGAATTGAATAATTTGCAACAAAGAAGACAGAGAGGTCTTAGATACAACAAAGGAGTTCTTTGGTGTTTAATCCAAGGAAAGTAAGTGATATTTCCTACGGAAGTGTTATGGTAGCAAAGGATATTGGTTATGACAACAACAAAGATTGAATGATGGTGGACTAAAAATGGTAGAATTGTGTGAGTATATGGAATATAATAGACTCGAGACCGTATTTTATTATGAATGACACATTGTAGTAATAGGAATTCTATATGTCATGTTGTGATTTGACATATTATTCCTTGAGGATTTGAGTTTGTTCCTAGTATATCCACGAGATGGAGTGTGTTAATGTACCCATATTTATGTAAAATGAAAAGGGTATATCATTGTAAGACCTAGAGAGTCATGCATACCCCTTTGTTATGTGTTCCCTGGTGTTGGGTCCCTATAATACTAGTGATTACCCCATTACTATTGTAGTTATACCCCTTATTAATATTGTTGTGC
>APFE030579823.1:0-10576 GCA_000404065.3 Pinus taeda
ACCATTTATCTACGGCATCTGCGTCTATTTTACCCTCGAAGATGGGGATTTAAAAATTAACTTGTACCTTAAAGGGCGTGGCGTTTCCAGAGTAGCTGCTGGAAGCCGATGCGTCGCCTCTGGGTAACCGTTGAAGAATCTGTGCAAAGCTATCCATCATCGTGTTCCTTTGTCGCTCGAGGGCTTCTTTCGAGCAATATTTTGATAAGGTCTCCTACCCCCTCGTCTTTCTTCTCATCTGCCATGGGAGGCCGTCGGGATTTGCGAGGCTGGTCTTGCAAAGGTTCGACCAGTTCAAGCCCTAACTCCTTATATCCCTACCTCGTTGGGGACATGCAAAGAAAAACAGAGAAAAAGCAGACCGCCCTGATACCATTGATCCGGATTTAAACAGGAACGCAATAAAATACAGAGATAACCATATACACAAAGATGCAGTGGAAATAATACTTCATTTCATTAATGGAAAATACTGAAATATGCTTACAACCAGAAATGGAAATAAACCAGCTAGGGCAATGGTAGCTTATCTCTGAGAAGAGATGTGATGGCTACATGCCTCTGAACTGTTCTGAACTATGTTACAATGAGGCTCAAAGGCCTATTTATTGTTGAGAAACAATGAAAAACCCTTCACATTCCAAAACCTAACCCTAGAAGATGAAATGACAAATTGTGGGCCCTGTTTTGGGTAAATTGGTACATCAATTTCTCGGGGTCGTAACTTTGGCATACGATCTCCGTTTGACGCATATGATAGCTCGTTAGAAAGATCTATCCGAGAACTACCACTTTGGGATGGGCAAAGTCATTCCATGGACCCATGTTGCCCCCAGATTTCCCAAAAAACGTCGTTTAGGGCCTCAAAATGGCTTCGGAAATTCAGGACCCGAAAAACTGCTAAAAATAATAAATTGTGCTACAATTACGGAGACTGAAAAACTGAAAGAGACAATTGTGGGGGTCCAAATGGGATAGGTGGGTGGCCACCAACATCCACTTGGATCATTACTCTAATTGGATCCTTCCCTCTTGGAATTAGTTAGTTGTTCTTGAATAAGGGATGATTTAAGTTACCAAAAATGAGTTATCACTTCCTCCACTCTAGGATGAGTTCATGTGTTCCCATGACTGGCCCATTCTTGATAGTACATTGCACCCATGTAGACCTAGGCTCGTTGGCACGACATGGAGACTACACAGGGATGAGAAAAATGCCAAGGAATAGGTATGGATGTGTTAGGAGATAGATAGAGATGGATAGGTGAAAAGGAAGTGATGGAAAAACAAAGCCACATCCCTGCATCGAACAAAGGTGTGTGCCAGCAGAAAGGAGAGTGCCAAAGTGGTTGAAAGAGTACTAGCAGATGGTATTTCTAGTAGGAAGGAGTGTCGTGTGGAGTTAAGGGCTACGGGAAGTAGAGATCATCCTAGAAGTGTAGGGGGTTGGCAGCCAAAAAAGATGGAAAGGAGGCCAAGTTGCTACAACGAGTGACACTCTCAAAAGGAACACCAGGAAAGGAGAACTCAAGGAAAAATAGGAGGAGAGAAGGGTAAACCTGCTTGTGCAAAGAACCCTGTTATCGAGTGAATCTGAATGCCAATCGAGATTGAGAATGGAAGATGTTAGCTTCATGGAGCAAAGCTCGCTAACGATTTGGCTTTCCCTTTCTCCAATTATGCCTAGAGAGCTAGAAGCAATGAAGTTTTGCGAGCATGGCTCATAGGATTGAAATAATGTAGTTTTCCCTTCACCAACTAAACTACTGCATTTAAGGAGGACTAAACCATCAGAGAAGTTGTATGAGCTTTTGTAATTGCCCTGTCGTGCCTGATATCCTTCTATCCAAGGTAGATGACAATGGTGGAGCTTTGAATCACTGTGACTAGGGCATTGAATTCAATTTTTGGTGGCAGAAGAGTGTGCTCATTTGCACAAGTTAGGGAGCTCAAACAATCAAGTACAAAGATTGCAAACCAAGTGAGGAATATTTGACAAGAGTACAAATGATGAGGGTGGAGTTTAAAATACATCATGTCAGACTACACGTTGATAATGTTCCCTATACCGATATGATGTGCTTAATGACCAACTAAGGGGGCATGTTGCCACATCCCCTGGACGAATGGCTAGGTGGGACAATAGATACCCGCCCCCCACCCTCTCATGTGCAAAACACCCTATCCGGGGAATAAATTTTATGTTTATTAAAATAAAAGTAAAACTATATATTGAAACAAATTTTATATATAGAAAGAAAATTTTGAAGAAAAAATCATAATTTTATTCAACTTGAAAAGCGAGGAACAAAATTACATTTTGCAGATTCCCAAAAGCATTTCATTAGGTCAACTTCTTAACCGATGCAAAAAAAAAGAGAAAAACAAAAAATTAAAAATTAAATAGAATTAACAGGCCTAAGTGTGATAAAAATTTCTTATTTTCCCCTTATTTCATTTCTTTTTTTCCACCTTTCACCATACTCCTTGACTGGGAGCGATGGATACTATTTCTAGTTGGTTTCCTTCCACCTTCGAGGGAGCTTCTCTGTCTGAGTCCAAACTCTCAGATGTATGGGTTCACTTTATGCCCCCTACTTCGTTTTGAATGGATATTGTTAATTTGGTAGTTTAGGGACATATTCCCTCTGGAAAAACTTTGTCATCTAGAGAAGACCCTCTTTTCGCTTGGAAGAATTTAATTTGGTCAAGGAAAAATATATTTTTTAATGGAAAACCCACAAGTTCATAAAAGCATAGGTCGGCCTAAAGTCATATTTGGGTCTCCAAAGTCACATATAAATACACATCAAGGTCACCTCATTTGGACATCATATCAACTCAACACAATTTTTTCTCTTCTCTTGTGATTGGATTGAATAGGCTTGAAGCAAGGAGTTTGAGCTCACACATGCAAAAGGAAGAAGGACAATTTTAATTTTTTTGCATTGACTTTTTTTTTTGGCCAGTCATTGGCCAAGTTTGACTTCGCATTTTGACTTGGTTTGACTTGCAAAAATCTAATTTTTGGAGGCTAAATTTTTTGGTGAAGGAACCAATTTTTTCTAGGCACTTTGACTTAGGTTGGCCACATGTTTGTTGATTGAAGTTTGAACGAAGAGATCTAAAGTTTGACCACAAGTGTTGACCAAGTTGATTTGACTGTGTTGACCAAATTGATTTGGAGTTGATTTGACTGTTGAACATTGACTAGTTAGGGCATCTTTGACTATAGTTGACTTTGGCCAGAAATTGCTAACTATGACATTGGATCGGATTTGACTTTTGGGCTCATCTCTCACTTGATATTGGTTAGTTTAATTGGGTAGTAAAAGTTGTTGACCTTTGACTATTTTGTTGATGATTTGGAGCATTGTGTCTCTATGTTGAACATTTGATGACAATCTAATAGAAGAATAATTTGAAAGGGTTTTCCCCCTTGTGGGGTTTTCCCTTGGTCTTTGACCAATCTTGCTTCTCTTGTTATTGCTCTTGAATTTCTTCTATTGTACATTAGATTTATTTTTCTTTCTACAATTGCTCATTGTTATTGGAAGATTAATCTTATTTAAAAGTGATTGCTAATTTTAGAAGAATTGGGCTAAGTGATTGTGCTAGCATAGAGTAGTGGGAAAATTAACATGATATTAGAGCTAAGGTGAATACAAGCCCAAGGAGACAAGAGAGTATAAAAATCACCATTGGAGGAATCTATTTGGAATAAGTTACTTGATCAAGATGTCTACCTCCTACTTCAAGGATACAGAGAAGTTGGGTGACTCATCAAACTTTGCGGCTTGGAAGATCAAGTTGGAAGTGATGTTGGATGATCATGATGCCTTGGAATATGTGGAAGGAAAAGTACCTGAGCCACTGGAAAATGATCATGTTTCTGTCAAGGAAAAATATAAAAGAGGTGAGCTCAAAGCCAAGAAAATACTTATTGAGTCCTTAAAAGATCATTTTCTTACTTATGTTGGAATTTGAGGAAGTCTAAGGAATTCTATGATAAGTTGGTTGGGATATATGAGGTCAAAAATTTGAATCACATTATTTCCTTGAAGAATCAACTCAAGGACATTAAGATGAACAAGGGGGAATCTATGCAATCCTATGTTATGAGGATATCCCAACTAACGGATCAATTGAAAAATGTTGGAGAGCCTATATATGATAGAGAGATGGTGCTCGTTACCCTTTAAGGCCTTCCTCCCATTTTGGAAACCTTTATTACTACTATAAGCAATAATTACAAGTTCCCGACATTTGATGAGCTCATTGGCAAGTCCACTCAAGAAGAAACTAGGATGATATCTAGAGGGAGAATTCAAAAGAATGAAGAAGGAGAGTCATCTACATTTGTTACACAAGACAAGAAGAGAAAAGGAAGAGGAAGATCATATGGTTCAAGAAAGCCTACCCATGAATCAAAAGACTCCAAAATAAGAGGAAGGGGAATTGAATGTTTCAATAGCCACAAACATGGCCGCTATGTCCGAGACTGTTCGGAAAAGAGAGATGCTCCAAATCTGACTACAACAACAATCATGGATTAAAAAACAATAGGTTTAATGATAGAAGAAGAAGAGATGCTCTTGATGATCGTGAAGAAGCCCATTGTCCTCAAAAGAGACCAAGGAGCTCTAGGTATGAAAATAATGCAACTACCACTCAATCTGAATATATTCTTATTTATGCTCTTTCTAGTTCCTCTCCTCTATATTCGTGTGATAGTTGGTTGGTAGATAATGCGGCTTCTAGAAATTTCTCCGGGTATCGAGAAGTCCTTTGAAATATGGTTGAGAGGGAGACTAATCTAAAGATTATCCTTGGAGACAAATCTACATATCCACTGAAGGGTTTTGGTTATGTCAAATTTCATTTGGATTATGGGGAAACCATTCTACTTCATGATGTTATGTACGTTCCAGGATTAAATAAGAACCTTGTATCTATATCTGCCTTGGAAGTCAAAGGGGTGAGAGTTTCCTTCGTAAGAGGAAAGGTCCTCATTTGGCCTTTGGAATCTCTTTTGGGGGATGCCTTCACCATGGGATCTAGAATTGAAGGACTCTATAGAGTTAATGGAAGACCACTGCGAGCAATGGTACATGATAGCAATCATCAAAGTGAGCTATGGCACCAAAGGTTTTCACATCTACATTATGAAGCCCTGTCCAAATTAAGAAGGATAGTTTATGGAATGCCTGATGTTCAATCTAATCATGATAGTGTATGTCCAGGATGTGCCTATGGAAAGAAGTCAAGGGGACCGTTCCCCTCCAACAAAAGCAAGACCAATGATATTCTATAGCTCATCCATTGTGATCTATGTCGTCCCATTCCCGTAAAATATTTGGGTGGCTATCTATACTATATAATATTTGTGGTTGACTTCTCCCAGAAAACATGGATATTCTACTTGAAGCACAAGGATGAAGCATTCAAGATGTTCTAGGACTTCAAGGCACTGCTAGAGAATAAAAAAGGGAAAATGATCAAGGTCTTCAAGTCTAACAATGGTGGAGAATATACTTCTAATGAGTTCATTGAATTTTACAAGAGGGATGGAATCAAGAAGGAGACCATCATACTCAAATGGTCCACTATATTTAGATGAAAAAATAACATAAGTTCCAAGTTTTAGGGAAATCCTATGTGGAATAACTTTGAGATAAACATGTTCTCATGCTTTAAATTCTTTATGAAGTTTTTTCCTATTTCCATAACTTTTATGTCTATCTTGAGCTATTCAAGTGTTATTTGATCATTATAACCTCTTGTTCCATATCCTTAATCAATTTTGGTCCATTTTGTTTAATGGATTATCACAACTTACTATAATATGAAACCTTATGCTTCAAATGAACTTATTTTCAATGATGCCTAATAACCATTCCTATACGTGCACTCTACTAGGTGTAATTAATCCTCCCTGTTATTTGGTTTGCTCATTATATACATGAAAAACATGTTTTTATTATCTGATTTGTTCTCTTTATCTGTCTATTTGTTTATGGATAAGAAATGTTGGATTTTAACTATGCAAACAATCCTTCAACTAATCATTTCCAAAAATTTGATACAAATTTTGAATCTTTATATGATATAAATTGTTGTAGACATTGGGGAAATCTCAAAATTTCCACCATGTTATCTGGTTTGTGTGTGGATTTTATGGGAATAAAGTGAGCAATTGCACAATTTATCAGCCATGACCATGATAGCATCATGTTATTTCATTGTCTCGCATAGTTTTGTGATCAAATTATTGTTATTACCACCCATTTCTACTTCGAAATTGGTAAATGTTGTAACTAGTTATGTAGATTTTAGTATTTTGCTTTAACTTGTTGATACTTAATACATCTTGCGATAAATTTTCCAACCCTTTTTCACCTTAAGACAAAAATATTATTTTCTTATTGTAAAAATTATTTTCAAATAAATTGGATATCTTAAGTATGACTTCTTATGCATCTCATCCTAAGTACTCATAATGAGCACTCTCAACTTTAGTAAATTAGAAATGTATAACCTGTCTTTGCAAATACAACTAAACTCACATCAATTTAATCAAAGGAAAATCATCAAATGTGCATCTAATACAACTTCCAAAACAAATTCACTATCATTTTCATCCAACAAGGCAATACTAGAGACATGAGAACTTTATTAACAAGTGTAATATGTAGCATTGATGCTTAGTACCTGCCTCTTATGCAAAAAGTAATTAGCTAACACTTTTAATTTTTTCCAAATTTGGTAGAGGTTTGATGGAATCACAAATTTGGGATGCGAAATATGCATGATCAAAATTTCTAATGGGTTTTAAATAACTAAAAATCAAAATTTTGCTAAAAACTATATGACTAGATTAAAAAAAAAAAAAAACTCAAATGTATAATAGTTAGATTAAGCCATATTTTTAATTATTTGAAAATTTTAATATGATATAATTACATTTTTTTATAACATTTTAGATTAATTAATTATTATTATTATTATTATTATTTTTTTAAATTTTAATTATATTTATAAAAAAATAATTAATAATATTAATTATTATTACAATTTTAAAATATTTTTTATTAATATTTTTAAATAAAATTATTATTATTAATAATTTGAAAAAATTACACTCCAAAAAACAATTATATTTATTTTTAATATAAAAATACCACATAATTTGAATGAAACTCAAATTTATTAAAAAAATTCAAACAAAATGCAAATCCATAATAACCTCCTTCTTAGCCTCCTTATTGCATTATTCAATATTTTATTGAATAATGTCAGTGACAACATGCTATTATGAAAAATGCTATTTATTATAGATATATGCCGACAACTTATAAATCATGTCCTTTTTTTTAATGGAAATATTGTTCTAAAGTATTTATCATGTGTTGTTCCTCTAGTTAAAACACTTCAAAATAGTCTCGTTTTTCCTAAATATATATTATATTCAATCAACTTATAAATCATGTCCTTCTTTTTAATAGAAATATTGTTCTAAAGTATCTATCATATATCATTCTTCTAGTTTAAAGCACTTCAAAAGCAAATTGAACCAACTATGTTCTAATATCATTAAAGGTTTGTTGTAGAGTTCTCCACTAAAATAAATGAAATTCTTCCATATATCTTAATTATCTCTTTAAAATATAATTAACCAGACACAAATGCATAATACACAATAACTTACTAGAATAATTTCAAATTAGTGTAAGGACTCATTAGATATTGAATTAGATTCTACATT
This sequence comes from Pinus taeda, assembly GCA_000404065.3. Classification (NCBI taxonomy): domain Eukaryota; kingdom Viridiplantae; phylum Streptophyta; class Pinopsida; order Pinales; family Pinaceae; genus Pinus; species Pinus taeda. Next base: position 7,766 of record APFE030579823.1, read on the forward strand.
TAACGAGTAACCATTTTATATACTTATGAATCAACCCATAGTGAGAAAAATTGAAAATGCATTAAAACTGTATTTCTTAAATAAACACATTATTATTAAAATTAAGAAAAATATTTGAATTACTTAATATAATTATCTAATATTTTCTTTCTGAATAAAATTATAATATTATAGAAAATATAAAATAAAATAAAAAGGTAAAAATTATTATAATAATCAATAAAATTTGATATAAAATATTTATAATGTGTTTTTATTATTTATTATTTTAAATATTTAGTAAATTAAAAATTTAAAATAAAATTTAGAATATAATTAATCTAAAAATTAAAACAAAATATTTATATATTCTAGGCACTTTTATTATTTTATATGGATTTAAGAATGAGGGATGCAATATTTCTAAAAAATAATGAAAAAAAAGAAAAATAAAAGAGGAGTTTTACTAAAATTGCTTCAAATTCTAACCAAAACCACCTTAAATAACATGGCGTAATAATGTTCAATCTTAACTAGATCATTAAGATCTAAAGTAAGAAATCATTAAGAATAAATCATGGTGTGATAAAGACATGTACTTCTCATAAGAGGTGAATTCACATCAATGTACATCTTAGTAGATTTAGTAGCCATATGGTTGTGTGGAGGCATGTCCCTAATCCCACAAAAAAGGTTTCAAACACCAATTTGGTGCTTAGCTTGGTTGTAACTATAAAATTAAATTATTATTATTATGATCATTATTATATAAAGATGATTAACTCAAATTTGTAAAACTTATTTTAACAGGATAAAAAGAAAATAAACATTATTAAAATAAAAATAAATGCTCATAAATAACTTAATAAATTAGATTTTAGTCAATTTTGAAAAATACCTTTAATATATTTAAATTAATTTAAATGTAAATATTTATTATATATTAACTTTTAAAAAATAACAAAAGTATAATTAATTTTATACTTTTCATACCTAATATTAGAATTTCAAAATTATTTATTAAGATTATATAAACCATATTCCATTTTAATGAAGCTTAATTATCGTCTTATTATATATAAATAATATCCAACCACTTTATATGATTTCAATGATTTTTGGTAATAGATATTTTATTTATGGCATCACATTGTCTTAAATATATGTATGATAGGAGGAACACAAACATCAAAATTAATCAAGTTGTATGACACCTTATTAAAACAAAGTTTTGAGTTTTGGTACGAAAACTTGTGCCTGATCATGGACACCGTGCATACAACACATCAATATTGTAATTAATATTTTGGACAAGTGCTAAGCTAAGTTTTTTGTTTTTTTAATTTATTTTTAAATAATATTTTATTTTTGATAAATGAATTTCAAACTTATTTTATGATCTCACCCCACCCTCATATATGAGGGTGGGGTGGAGGAGTTAATGTGCTACTTAACCAATCATAAAATTGGAATATATTTTTTATACAATTTGAAAATTATTTTTGTAATTAACAAATACTTAGTTTAATATTTAAATATTTCACAACTATAATAAAATTTTAGAAAAATTGGATTTTATTGAAAACAATTAATCAAAAGTGAAAAATAAGTTTGACAAACTGATTAGAATATAAGTGTAATATGCAACGTTGTTGCTTAGTACCTGTGTCTTATAAAAAAATAATTAACTAACACTTTTAATTTTTTCCAAAGTAAAAGTTTGTTGGAATCACAAATTTGAGTTATGAAATATGCATAATCAAAATTTCTAATAGGTTTTAAATCACTGAAAATCAAAATTTGTATGACTAGATTTTAGAAAAAAAAACTCAAAATGTATAATAATTAGATTGAGCTATATTTTAATTATTTGACATTTTTATATGATATTAATTAATTTCTTAATGTTTAGGATAAATTTGGGTTTTTAAAATTTTTTAATTATATTTAATAAAAAATAAATTAAATAGATAATTTATTTAATTTAACTTTAAATTTTTTTATTAATATTTTGAATAAAAATGATTATTAATTAATAATTTGAAAAAAAAATACGCTCTAAAAAATAATTATATTTTATTTTTATTTTAATATAAAAGGTACCACACAATTTGATGAAAGAACTCATATTTATTAAAAATATTCAAACAAAATGCAAATCCATAATAAACTCTTCCTTACTACATTATTCAATATATTATTGAATAATGTCAGTGACAACATGTTATTATGAAAAATACTATTTACTAGAAATTGTCCCAAAAGGTACAAAGAGAGGCCGATAGGATTATTAATCTGGAATTGTAAAATTTAGTAGCAAATATTGTAGAGGGAAATCCCATGATATTACAGAATGAAATCCCATCCTATTACAAGTAAAACTGAGAAATTTCATATACCACAATACAAGTAAAACTGAAACCAATCTTGTAGAGTGAAATCCCATCATATTACAAAATGAAATCTCATTATATAGGATTTATTAGGTGTGAACCATCTACAACGATTCTATATTTTCTAAAGAATCTCAAAATCAAAACATATAAGTCTAGGAATACCTCCAGCCATTGATGCTCTTGCTGCACAGTCCACTTGGTTCTTCACTTCAACAGCACTCCAGCTGAAAATCTGAAGACACTTCCAAGCTATGCTCTCTCAGCTAGATGGTGTAAACAACTGAAGAGGATTGAGATGCAAGCTTGGGGACCAATCAGATGAATTTATAGCCAAGCTTCCATCAAGCTTCTAATGGCTATGTGTCAGGTGTTCCACAGATCAAGGCAGAGAACTCCAGATGGAGTAATGGACCACTTCAGAAGCTCCAACCAGAAA